>PVKN010019071.1:0-16543 GCA_004027915.1 Capromys pilorides | reverse complement strand
GAAGACACAAGGCATTTAAAAATTCCACCTGTAAGCTCTTGGAATACTGTAAATAGGTGGCTCACTATGAGTCCAATCTAGTAGTGAAACCCTGAACATTCTGTAGACCCTTCCCTAAAAAATACAAAAAAGAAAAATGCACCTGGAATATTGTAATTACTGTTCAAAGTTTGTCAAATAACTGCATAAATTACTGGATTGAAGCCAGGATAACTCCTAGGTTTGACCTAGCAAAGGTTAGATACTATTTATCCATCTCACTATGAACTGGCATACATTAATTACAATCATCATCTTTTAAGCAGTTTTGATCAATAAATATAAATCTTTGTTCTTAGCCATATTAAATACATTAGGACTGTTCAATGTTATACCAAATGGGTGCTGAACAAATGGATATATATTGTGGAATTCAGGGCAAGGTGTAAAATAAAGATGACATTTTAGTCACATCACAACATAAAAAAAGAAAAAAAAATCCAATCCATGATATTGTATCTTATCATAGGAAGAAAAACATATACTTTTTAAATGCAAAGGTGGGGACTTGCCACATTGCAACTTTATGAGATCAGATGATGTTAAGACTGTCCAGGGAGCTAGAAGACAGCAAGTGATAATAATATTGGCAAAACTAAATAAATAAAATGAGTCAGGGGGAAGAGTGAACTTTGGTAGATATCACTGCATGTAGAAGAGACTAGAAGCCTTATCCATTAGCCACTGGGATTAACAAAGAGGAAGCTATTGGTCGGGTCAGTAAGAACAGTGTGCTGATGGTGGGGGTAAATCAGAACACAGTTGAGTTGAAAAAGAACAGGAGACAGAAGTCCTGATATGAAGACAATGGGAAACTGGATATTAAGAAAAGCGTGGTATGGAATTGGGAATATATACTTCTTGATAGGGGAGATTATGTTATGCTTTTCATTCATAGAAATGATTCACTGGAATCAGTGGTAAAAGGAGGAAATGTTTTGGGAAAAGAGCTGACAATTACTCAAGAAATTCCTTTTATTGAGGTAAGAGGAATAATGTAAAAGCAATATTTTTAATACACAAAATTAGAAAACAGTGCCTCTATGGAATATCATATTTTCTAAAATTGACCGCAACAGTGTTTCCCAAACAGTTTGATTTTGTAGTATCCCACCGAGTGGTGAAAGTCATCATTGGGACTGAGTTTCTTTGATCATGACCATACAGCAGATGTCACATCTAGCAGGTGACAAGCACCACGTGTAGACTGGCAGCATCTGTGTCTATGTGTGGGAACATTTGTTCTCAACACTTCCAGCTCTAAATTAGCTCCCTGTCTTACTTACTATTCTTTCATTGTTGTAGTGGTTGATACATTGTGTCAACTTGTCTGGATGACTCAGTGGCCTGGTTCCCTGTTGGTGGGGTTCCTGTCCTGGGGTATAATTGGTTCTTCCCTAGAGCAGGACCAGGGTCTGCCTAGGATATGATTGGCTCCTCCCTGGAGCAGGACCAAGGGCCCATCCTGGGGTATGATTTGTTCCACCTCAGAGTGACTCAGCACAAAGGTATTCTATAAAGGGGCTGAGGAACCAGTCAAGACTTCTTTTCATCAGAGGAACTTCAGACTTCGCATTCGGTCTGGACTTCATCATTTATGTTGCAGCTCAGACTCTTTGGCCTTCAGCTTGGATCTTTCACCTTCCATTGTAGACTCTTCAGTGTCCATCACAGACACTTCAGTCTTCCATTGCTGACCCATCATCTGACAGATAAACTTACATGAAGCACTGCAGTGAGTTTCAGACTTTGCAATGGAATTCTTCAGTCCGGGGTGTGCAGATTCTATCTGCACACTTCTTCATTTGACTCTGTGGCTGACTATTGTAAGCCAATCTTATAATTCCTTATAGATTGTATATTTGTGTTAATATTCATTCCTTAGAACTGTTCTATTCTTCTAAGTAAAACCCTGACCAATACAATTGTTGAGACAAAATACCTGACACCCAAAGTTAAAGGAAGAATATTTATTTAGCTCACAGTTTTGGAGATTTCAGTCCATAATCTGGTAGCTCAAGGCAGGGTGGCACTTAGCAGAGAGCAGCAGTTCAGGGAGCAGAAGACAGCAAAATCCATTAGAACAAAAAAAGGGAAACAAGCCTCTTTCTGTCCCTTTTATCGTATGCTGATGGTTGGGATTAGGGTGGTGCCAATCCAATCAGTGGACAGATCCAGAAATGACCCAGATTTAATCCCATCAGTCACAAAATCTAAATTTGTCGACCTCCATAATGCCTACCCATGACCACATGAGGCTCTCAGGGGAGAGGAGCAGACAGCCAGACACAAACCATAGCACTCCTCAATGTGAGAACCTTTGGCATATCCAAGAGCATTCGTCTCAGTTACTATTCTCTTGTTGCTGGGACAAATACCCAACACTCAAATTAAGGAAGGAAAGGTTTATTTAACTTATAATTACTGGAGGTTTCAGTCTATACTCAGCTGACTCCAATGTAGGAGCCCAACACAGGGCAGAGAGCAACAGCAAAATGGAGGAGTAGCAGCAACAATGCCTACAGGGAGCAAGTCTGTCTCTCTGTCTCTCTTATGTTACACTCAAGCTATCCACCTCAGGCTGGGTGTAGCACACACATCCATAATCCCAGTGGATAATGAGTTAATTACAAATTCTAGAACTCCCTGCCCCATGACTGTATGAGGCTTTAGGGGACAACTAGACACAAACCATAACAACACTGTCAACAGTTCCAGTTGAACTGAAACCAAAAGCCAGCACCATTGCCTGCATATAACACATTGTATTAAAAGGTTGTTTTTCTAAGCTTTCAGAGGGTTCCAGCCAACTACTCCATTGAAATAGCATGAAAGGTCCTCAGCAAACCACATACATCAGAGTCTAGTTGATTATGAAAAAGATCAAAATAGAATTTTATCTGCAACCATTGGGTGAGGAAGTGCAGACTGAATATGGCACGGTTTTCTTACATGAAAACCACCACAGTATAAACATTTTAATAATCAAAATAAAAATTATTAGAAGCAAGAAGGCAGATTTTGTGGAGAAGGGAAGTGGAGAGAGTGGAACATCCAGAGAGGAAGGGGAATTTAAAAAGCTAAGACACAATATGTACATGAACCTATTAACCAAGTTGATTGCACTTATGTATTGCAAAATCTCACCAATACAATTATTTTGAATTAGTAAAACAAAAAACTGCATTTAGGACTGGCTTCAGGTTCTCCTAGAGATTGCTAGTGTAGCCTGGAAGGGGAGTGAAGAATCATGATTTTAGCTGACAAGTTTCCAGCCCATGACTATCAATAACCTGAAGCCTACCATATACAAGTAGTAAACTGATATGTGAGACTAATTATTATCGGGTACTGCTGCTATAGGAAATTCTTTCTTTGAGTCATATACAAGGTAAAAATAGAAAAACAGGAGTTTACCACCCAACTGTTCCATTTCCAAGAGGGATTTAGAAGAGATCTAGAAGACCCAAGGAATTCTGGGTTAAAAATAAAATTGTTTCTCATAAGCAGCCTTTTTAGAGAGCCAAAAGCTACAGTGAAACAAACAGCCACAGGACAGAAATCATCTCAAATAGGTGATTATAAAATCCTGTGAAAAGTTCAGAAAAGAAGTTGAACATTCCTTGTACTGCCCTTCAAGTATAGACAAAAACTTCTATGAGACTTAAGGGTGTTTCTTTCATAGCACCCTGATTTTAAAACCAGAAGAACTATCATAAGGGAAGGCTACTTGTGTGAATTCATTGTGATAGACTAAATTCCAGTAAGACTCATGACACAGGGCTGGGGAGATAGCTCAGTGACATAGGCACTTGTCTGGCAAGCACAAGGTCCTGAGTTCAATCCCTGGTACACACACATACTGTTTACAGTTACTATTATGTCATTACAAACACTGTTTGCCTAGATAAAAATGTACAGAGATAGTCCAAAATGGAAACAAACTTTTTCACTTAGACAACCTAAGGACAGGGAGTAGGCAAAAAGCATTTAGCTATACATAGGAGCTTTTTACATGGAAAATGAAAAAGGAACTCAACTAGCCCATGCAGGAGACATAGGAGAGTAACATGGGGTCAGGGAGAGATCTGGTCTCCTTTCAAAATACAGACAAATGTCAATTGGACTTCAGACTGATGTGTGCCTTGATTCTGGCCTTTAAAATGGATCTTTATTGGAGGCATTCACCACCTATTGTACGCTGGGTGTGTAATAGGGGGATGACTTATATTCTTTGTCCCCACTTCCACAAACAGAGAAATTGTACTTCAGAAGCTTTTTAAACAAATCAGTTGATTTGCTGACCCCCGCACCCATGGCAGCAGGTAAAATGGAAGAGATCCTGCACTCTGAGCCGTAGTCAGATGGCCTGAGGTCCTGGGTTCCTTGGGAGAGTGGTAGGCAAATTTGCTTGTGAAGCATATGTGAATTGCTGTAGGAGATCACAACTTCTAAACATGTTTCAGCCACTTCATGCATGTATTCCTTTGCTATAGGTTTATTCTCCGTTGTAAGGAACCTGAACCTTCCCTGTAATTGTTTTGGCTGAGAAAATTCAGGGAAAATGGTATTTGGCTAGAACTAAGCATATCCCCTCACCTAGCTTAGAAACTTTGACTTGATTGTTTATGGCGTGTTCAGACTTGAGACTTTATTGTTTATGGCATGTTCAGATTTCATCTAAAAGGGACCTACAAAAGGTGATCAAGTACATTGTGTTTGACTGCTTCATCTGAGACCTAAATTAGCCAACATCAAGCAGTTGTGTGACTGATTTGGTCTGAACATCGACTATATCAGAGACTTCAAAGCACTATGCAGTAACTTTTACTGTAAAAGTGTAAGAACATCTAAGGGAGAGTCAGGCATCTGAGTCCTGAAAACTTACAGACTGTGAGGTTTAAAACAAATGTTTAAGCCAATAAATTTGGGGGCAGTTTGTCTCACAGCAGCAGCTACCTCAACATGCTCCCTTATTGTACAATGGTGATAGTCAATAAGCTAATGGATTTGCAATGTCTACCAATGTTTGACATAGAATACATGATTATTGCTGCTTCTGGCTTAGTTACTGTTCAATTATTGTTGAAACAAAATACCTGACACCCAAAATTAAAGAAGGAAAGGTGTATGTAACTCACAGTTTGTGGAGGTTTCAGTCCATAATTAACTGGCTCCAAGGCAGGGTGGCATGGCACATGGGCAACAGTTCCAGAAGGTGGAAGACAGCAAAAGCAACAAGGACAAAAGGAAGGAACAAGTTTCTTTTCTTCCCTTATATTGGATGCAGGCTACCCACCCTCAGGCAGATATAGCACTCACACCATCTTTGTGCTTTCCTCTTGCATAAGCTCAGGACGGTTACAAGGTGAAAACCCTAGAACCCTGCTGAGTCATGCAGTTAACTTTCTAAACTTCTCAAAATGACACAATGAATGACACCTTAAAGTAGTAAGCGCCCGTCTGCTACTGACTAGGATGTAGAACTGCTAATTTACTTAGCTAAACTTCTAGACTTCTCAGATTGACAAAATACATCAAGCACTGCAGCTTCTTTCTTTTCAGCTTAGATAAAGTTGATGCTGAACTGAGTGTGATATTTAAAAACACCAAGCATATTTACATCTCTTGGTTGGCTAACTCTCCTTTGCTTGTGATACAGTGAAAAATTTTCCCACTCTGAAATCATAAATGTGGAGCAGAGGTCTTCAACTTCTTTTCCAGGTGGAATGCTGTCGAGGTCACCATGATCTATGATAGATACTGTGATAAAGTTTTCAAATGTCATGCTCTTTAAGAAACTTTCTGGATAAATGGTAAATGTCATATTCAAGGAAAAATAAACACTGGAGCAACTATAAATCTATAACAAATGAGAAACTTGCAGTTGTATGATATATTGAACCTGAGTTTTAGTTTTCTTGATATAAGGATGTTTTAGCTGTACAAAATAAAGATCCAATTAACTCTATACAGTGATTCAGCACAATTTGCCCATGGGGCCTCTGTCTCTGCATACAGCTCCATCTGGCCCCCGGTGTGGCACTTCTACATGTTCAAGTGCCTGTTGCCTACCTTGGCTAAACTTAATTGCCATGCTGATTGGTTCAAGAGGCTGCTGAATAGCTGAGCACATGTCTGGGTGTGTCTTGATGGGGTGCACTGAAGCCAGACTGGGGTCTATGTCTGATTACTGGCCACTTGCTCTCTGGCATTGTTCCTCTGCTTTGCTTCTTGACTACTGTGAACTAAGCAGTTTGCTCTTCCACACATATCTGCCATGATGATTTTGCTTTGAAGCTGGTGACAATGGACCAGTTCCCCTTGAAGCATGACCTGAATAATCCTCTCCTATTGTAAGCTGTGGATATCAGCTATTTTGTCTGCACAGCAGGAAAAGTAGCCAATATACCATCCTAAGATCAAACACTGAGCATCTAATAGTACGATTCAAATTCTAGAGAGTACTAAGGCAAAGACTCAAGTTTCTCTTGGCTGGTATTTATTTCTTCTGGAGCTCAGAGAAAGTTGTTCCCAGTGCCACAATCTGTACATGCGAATGGGCCTGTATATATTTTCATGTCAGGTCCCTGCTTCACCATCTTATGAAATGATTATTTTCACCCCACCCCTGGTTCCTCGTCAAAGATGCATGAAGAGCCGTAAGCATTTAGAATTGTCGGTTAAAAAAAAAAAAAAAAAAAAAAAAAAGCCAGAGGCTGCTGTCTGCCCCTGGTGAGTAAGGATGGAGTGAAAGTCAGCTGGATCTGGATCTGGCAGATCCTTATGTAGTTGAGCCACAGGGAGGCAGCAGAGGGCCACGTTCCTGAGTCCAGTCAAACTGCACCCTGCTGTGGATTTCACCTGTGCCTTTCTGACGCCCTTGCAGATCTGGGTATTGAGGCAGAGGAATGGCTCCTGAGTTTGCACATCCCAGGAGCCCTTGTTGCCACTTCTATTGAATCTGTTTTCTGCTAGGCTTACCAACTTTCTTCCTTCATTCATGGTATGTTTACCTGTTATGTTCTGGGCACCGAGTTTAGGAAATGTGTCTTACCAAGTTCTTTCCGCTGATTGCCTGGTAGTACAGTGGTAGAGGGGATGTGACTTAGGAGAAAGTTTCATGTAGAGAATGTGTACCAACTTGGGACAATGTTGCTTGCTATACCATTCATGGACTGCATAACCTTGAGCATATCATTTCCCAGGAGCTTTGAGCCCTGCCACAGCCTGTTTTCCTCACACCTATATTCCACTCACATCACCTTTGTACAGGTGATCACCAAAGCCATTGTCGGCAACCTGAAGGCTCCCTACAGCCTCACACACAGAATGGGCAGAAGCCCATGTCTGCCTTAGTCTGTGGGCAATGCTTAGCACAGAGCTTGCTACCATCGACATGACCAGGCATGCTAGAGCACCTGCTGTGATGCTCTCTGTGTCCCACATTGGTGGAGAGCTGTGAACAGAGGAAGTACAGATGGCAGGTGATGGAATGTGCTGTGCTCAGTGTCAGGCCAAGACAGACAGAAGCTGAGGGGCACCATTCTGATCATGGTGGCAATAAGGCTAGAGGACCATTTCTATCAATAATCTATATCTATAATCAATTGTAATTAACAGTGTGATATAAATTAAGAATGGCCTTCCAGCTACCCCAAAATCAGAATAGGCAGGGGAATCTGTGTCACAGGATGATGTGTAGGGAAGCATGCAATGTAGACAGGTATTCCAAACTTGAAATAAGGAGTGAGAATCTGTCTAGAAGCTGAGCCGTCCTATGCAATCAGAGGAGGGCCAGCAGGTGGGATGGCAGGGATGCTAGCCTAGCTCAGGGGCCTGGGGGGCTTGGGCTGTAGCTGTGCTCTGATGGGAAGTGGATGCAAGCCCACTCTCAATAAAAGCAGCCTAGTTCTCACTCATTGGCTCCCAAGGCCCCAGCAGCCATGCTCTGGGCTTGTCTTCCTGTACTCACTGAGAGCTCTTACACTTCATAAGGTAGCTGTTTCCTCTTTTCAGGCATGTATAGGTTTTAGTCTATATACGATCATGTAAAAGTTATCATTGATACCTTTTAAGTAGGAACACCCCTCAATATCTGATTAATAAGAAAGCTTACTTATATGCCTGGTTAAGTCAGCAAGTACTTCAGGCAATGGTCCCCAAGAGGCATGACTGATGCTCCTGAATGTTTCTTCAAAGATTCTTTCCCATCTGACAGTGTCTGCCTTAGATCAGGCCAGGGACACCTTCAGATAATGCCCAACTATGTACTTCTGTCTCAGGCTCCCCTGAGATGTAACACGGCTCACTCCCACACAACAGTAGACCTTCAAAGCAGCCTCTGATGCCCTGACTGCAAAGAGAATTTTAAGCAAGAGGCACTTTTGATTTTATTGTGCCAACGTGGGGAGGACACTTTATTGGGAGAAGCTAGAGACAGCCCTGAGAGAGAAAACATGTGACAGAGCAGCCTACAGTCCAACTGAGAGCAGGAGATGGCACAGGGGGCAGCTGCACCAGCCTATTAATTTTTTGACCTGTACATTCACTTAGTCACTTGTGTGATCATTTATATTGGGTGGTATTTATTGAGGCATCCAGGGACAATGACACAAAGCACCCATTTCCTGTCTTTAAGAATTCAAGGGCTGGCCAGATAGCTTAGTGGACTAAAGCATCTGCTTAGGCAGAGCACAGTGGCCAGGGTTCATTCTCTGATGTGCTGTGCTGCCCCCCAACCAGATGCTCTGAGACTTCCATTGAAGACTGAAGACTGCGCATGGTGGTGTGCACCTGTAATCCCAGCACTTGGGAGGCTGAAAACAGGAGAATCACTATGATTCCAGTCTAGACAGTGAGATCCAGTAGACCCTGTACCAAATACATTAGAAAAGAAAAAATGAATTCAGTGTCTGCTTGGGGAATTAGACAAGTAATTTAAAATTAAGAAATCTGTTTGATAACATATTGAAAAAATTAGCATTTGTGTCAGACTCAATTATGGACTCTTGGGAAAGTTATTGGGCATTGAGTCTTGTGTCCTTGTTTGCTTAATTGAAAAGTGAAGAACACAGTATGGGTTTCCAAGGTCATTCTACAATATTAAACAAGGTGATACAAACATAGCACTGGGCAACTTTATGACACAGCAAATGCTTGAGGATAGTTTGCTATAATATTTAGTTAGTATTTTCCTGACATGCAAACATGTGTTACAAAAGCCTAGAATCATTGAAGAAATGAAAGTAATTTCAAGAAAACCATTTCCTGTGAGGGTGACGGAAGGGGCATATGCCTGGGGAGGGGCCCCAATTAAATGTATCAGTAATATTTTTATTTAATGAAAAGTTGCAAAGCAAGTGAGACAGCATGGTAATATCTATTAATTTGACAAGGTGACAGATTGACAAAGGTGCCAATTATCACATCTTTCCCCATTGGCAGGTTTAAAACACTTTTCCAAGAAAAAAAAAATGTACATAGCAGTGGCTCTGAAAAGCTGCAGTGTGGTGTTGCAGGGCCTTGCTAGCCTGAATTGCAGCAGGGTTTGGAATTCCTTGGCTGGGACAAGACAAGGAGGTACCATGAATGTTCTCCTAGGTTTGTAAAAATTGGGGAGTATTGGGCTTAGGACGGCAGTGGAAAATAAATCACTGTGCCAAGGACAGTTCTAGATTCTTTCTTTTTGGATCCTTCCTTAGTAAGAACTACTGCAAGTATGCAGAAATTGGTGTATACATGTTCTTCACTGATTCTTGTAGTTTGAACTTTATGGCCTACCTGTGGTGGTAAGAGGGGGAAATTGTGCATCTCAGGGAACACTTAGCAATGCCTGGGGTCCAGACAGAGGGCAGCTCTGCTGGCATCCAAGGCATAGAGGCTGGGAATGCCACTCACCTGCTGAAATGTGCAGGAGAAGCTCACAGCAGTATTATCCATTGTCAAGGTCGGTGGTCCTGAAGTTGAGAAACCCACATACTAAGCACTACTCAGAAGGGCTAGGGTACTGGAAACTCAGGAACAGCCCAATGCCTCTTCCAACTCCAAGTCTTTCCTCTGTGCCCTTCTCAAATCTGTCCTATTTTACCTCTTGTTGGCACTCTCAATCATCCTGCCTTTCCCCACCTGGGTACACAATTCCAGGTGCCTGAGTGTGACCAGGCTCTTCTGCTCCCAGGCTATGTGGTTTCAACCTAGGGCCTTCTGTACCCTGTGCCCTGATGACTTCCTCTGAGTTGGGACACAGGTGGTAGTCTCTTCATGTCACTGCTGTCACCAAGACATTCAGGGCAGGGGCAGGCACTAGACAGGCAACTGTGTCTTCAGTGTCAGAGGTCTGTTGGGGAATTTCTATCAAGAAACAGAGGGATTTTAGATCCCTGTGGGCAGCTGGTCCAGGTTTACTGTTTTGGTGCTGAGAGAATAGTGCTGTGCAGCACTGGCACCTGGAGGCAGCAATTTCATAGAGCATTTACAGGACCAGTGTGTGGAGCCCTGAACACAGCTCTGGCCTCAGCTTCTTTGTCTAGCTCTGCTAGCACCTTTCACTTGTTCTCCATTGGCCAGCCAGGCCTCTGTAGTTGGCATTTTTTTAATCTTATGCTATGACAAATGTGGAGATTTTGGTTCATTGGAATTTTTGGCAGGAATAGAAAGCAAATTGGCTTAAACAGAAAGAAATGTCCCTTTGTGCAAATTATCATCTCTTCAAGGTACTGCCTGTGTTGTCTTCTCTAATTTCCTTTCTGCTCCAATGAAATATGGCATATTCTTAACTGTCTCTAAAAAGTTACAAGGACACTTGGACTGTTGCAGGACCTTCTAGGCCTTCAGAGTACAATTCATGTCTACTCCCCTGCTGTTGCCTTCCTTGCCTTTCTCTGCCTCTGGAAAGACTACATGGAATCCTTCCACTCTAAGCCACTGCCTTCACACAAAGGAACAACGTGCTCTACTGAAAAGGACTGGCAGCAAGGAGGATCCTGTCCAGTGGGATGATGCCTCATAGCGAAGTTCCATGTGAATACCTGACGGGGTGGCCTATTCTTGCCTAGGTGCTCAGATCTGCCTGCGCCCACCCACTCCAGCCCAGACAGTGTCTGCTCATTGTCACAGGCTCCTCAGTGGCTCCTCAGAAAGCCCACCACTTTCTGTTGGAAAGCAATTTGTGTTATCTTGCTTGATGGTGATGCAAACACTCCTGTCTTGAATATAGCTTGAGCCTACCCATGTAACTCAACCTGCTTTTCTAGATGTCAGACCAAAAGCAGGGGATGAGTCACAGCTTAATTCATCTAGGAAAGTACTGGACCCACAGACCCAAAGGCCATACCTTTCTCACAGGGAATGTGAGAAAGCTGTGGTCACTCTAGCATTTCTCCCCTTGCTGTGGCAGTGTTACCTGCTGACCAAGTGTGGACAAGTCCTTCCCATGAAATGATCCTTCACATAGATAACCTGCCTTGTCCAATGTTTTCTACTTCCCTGGACAACTCACAACAAGAGTGAGATGTTGTAAGTGCACAAAAACACCTGGTTCTGGCCTTAGACATATGCAACTATAGAAAAGGCCATTCCAGGTCATTCCAGCAGCAGAAGTCAGAGGTCTGGTATAAAAAGTAAAGTCATATTAATATGCTGAGCTGTAAAAGGCTGAAGTGAACAGCTTCAGAAATTGTCAGTTCTGCTGATAACCCAATAATTTTATGGACTATATTTACAGCTACTTTCTCTTAGTTCAATGAGAAAGATTTGTACTAATAGTGTTTAGACAAGATATGTCTACGTCTTGTACTCCGAACAACTATTATGAAGATAAAAATATGCAATATATTAATGATTGTAACTGTCCTATTAGCCTGTTTGAAACTCTCTTTGCTATTTCTTTCTTATTAAAATTAATAATAATAATAATAATAATAATAATAATAATAATAATAAGGGGCTAGGGAGATAGCTCCGTGGCACAAGTGCCTGCCTGGCAAGTGCAAGGTCATGAGTTTGAACCCCAGTCCCGCAAAAAAAAAAAAAAAATAATGATGATGATGATGATGATGATGATGATGATGATGGTGATGATGAAGTTAAAGGTCTTCACAGCCACCGCATCCCATTTCCTCTTCTGCTCTCTCCCTTCAGGTCTGCCCTGCAGAGCACACTACCATACCCATCTGTCCTGCAGCTCAGATACTCACAGAGCTTGAAGGAGTAGTCTAAGGAAGATATCATCAATGGAAATGATGCACAGCCTGGGCCAGAAAATGCAGATTCCACTGCTGCTGGTAGAAGAACTGTGGCCAGGGCTTCAGGGTCCCCATTTCAGCTGCCAGCCTGAGGGAGCCTAGGTGTGGAAGGGCTGAGGGAGAGTGTGGGAGCAGCTGCAACATCTCATGCTTGGAGAGATTCAGGGGATGTGGAACTGAATAGTGAAATGTGTATAGCTATGAGCAAAAGACAATGAAAGGCTGAAGATGATTAATCACTAATTGAAAGTTAAGTTTAAAAGTCAGAAGGTCTCTCTGGAAACATATGCAGGCACTTTTTTACATGGCAAGCTAAAGTGCAAGGAAGGGAGGAGGCTAGGCTGGCGTGACGAGGATGAATGTCTCCCAAAGATGGGTGAATCGTCTCTGTCAGAGCAGCTGTGAGCTCAAAGGCAGAGTTCTCACTTGGAAACAGGACTCAAAGGTTCTGGTGGTGACATCTGAATCAACATCATTGAAGGACAGAGCCACTAGATCTCCCTAGAGCCTTGTGTCTTGTAGACAGAGCCCACTGCTTTCTGTTGGAAAGCAATTTGTTTAATCTTGTTTGATGATGATGCAACCACTCTTGTATTGAATACAGCTGAAGCCCTCCTGAGCTGTAACTCAACCTGCTTTTCTAGAGTCAGAACAAAAGCAGGGGCTGAGTCACAGCTTAACTCAGCTGGGAAAGTACTGGACCCACAGATGAGGGGCTTACTGGCCCATGGGAGATACAAGGCAGAGCCTTATATCCTCAGAGAGCCCAGCAAGCACCCCTGGGACTGCCCCCGAGAAGCATAGATTTAATAATGGAGATTGCAGTTATGTAGGGACATACTCTGTTGGACAGAATTTTTACCAACTGCAAGGGTCCTGTGAAATACTCCAGAGAGATATTAAAACTGCCCCATTAGAAACCCGTCCTGGAAATTCAGCCTGGTATCACCCTTGTGGACACCAACAGACTACTTGGTAGCAGATGTATGACCTAACGTCTTTTTCTTGGGAATCCTATGCTGACTGCAGTCTCTGGAAGTCAAAGGTTGGAGGGTCACAGACTTATTTTGGAAGGTGTTCTTAGCTATGTCCTTTTCAGGGATAATCTGTACTGAATAACTTATTAATCACTGTACTGGAATAAATCTTAGCCCCATTTACTTGGTTCCATAACAGCTTTAAAGGTTTATTTCTGCAGAGCTCCTAAGGAAATCACTGAGATCTTCTGTGACCAAAAGTTAGCTCAACCTTTCTGTCTTCCTAATCATTTTTCTTCATTCTGATTCAAGTTTGATTCTGAGCGCTTCTTGATTTACCTTCTAGACGCTGTGCTCCATCTCAGAGACTGGATTCAGACCATACTGTCACCCTCAGGTCTTCTAGCCCTCACCTGTCAGGGTCTAAACTCAGCTCTTCCTCTTATTGTCTCATGACTTGAGGGCAGTTGTTAGGCCCTGAGTGCCTGTTTCCCTTGCCTTCTATATGGACACTCTCTTAATCGTTTTCTCACTGGTAGGACAACACACTGACTGTTCATAACAGAAAGAAGGAAGGGATTTACTTTGGCTCATGTCTGCTGTTCATTCTTGAGTGACTTCAAGGCAAAAAGTGTGTGGTGGGAAGGCCTGGCAGGAGGATAGTTGCTCTTCCATGGCAAACAGGAAGCAGAGAAAAAGGCTGAAGCCTGGGAAAGCAATTCTTTGTGCCTATGTAGGTCCTGCTCCAGCAATCCACCTCTTCACACCAGGTTTACCTGTAACACATTTAGCTACAGACTCATCAGTGCTATGGTTTGGGCCAGGAATGTCCCCTAAAAGCCTGAGGTGTTCAGAGGTGGGGCTTTTGGAAGGTGACTAGGTCATGGGAATATTGTACTCATCAGTGGCTTCAACCACTGATGGCTTTGCACCTCCATGTACTTTTAAAGAGGTAAAAACTGGCTGGAAGACCCATGACCTGGTGGAGTGTATCTCTCTCCCTGGTTCTGCCTGTCCCTTTCTGTTTCCTGGCTGTCATGATATGTGGGACCATATTTCCTTGGCTGGATCCTCCCACTGTGGCCTTCTATGTCTTGAATCCAGCGCACTAAGGACTGAGTCTTCTAAAAACTTCTCCTTTAAATTGTAAGTGTTGTATATTTCATCATGACAGTGTAATAGTGATTAAGACAGATGGGTTAACATTTTCCTCTTCAACTGGCTATCAAAGTTAAATGATATATAACTAAGAAGCCAAAAAAGGACCTGCAACACATTGGTCTAGGTGGAACCGTTCTCTGCTTCTGTTGCTGTTGCTGCCATTTTCAAGGCTGTAGGGTACACATGAAGAGAACAGAGCTGTAATTTTATACTTGGTTGGAGAATAGGTTCTGCCTCTTGTGAGGATTGTGCTACTGATTGTAAGCAGCATCACTGAACTGAAATCACCTTCAGTATGCGCTGGAGATAATAACAGTGTCCATGACATTAAAAAGTCATTGCAGGGACAATTCATTGAGGTGTCCTTTTGTTTGTTCTAAGAAAAAAAAAATATGCTTGATTAAGCTCTCACTGAATGCTGACTATGATCACAAAAGTGGTAAGTTCTAACAGAATGAAGCAGATACTAGATGCCAAACTGGGAATCACTCTTAATTCTTACAATATCTCTATTGAAAAATGATCTATCTTGAACTCTTTAATGTACATACTTAAAACCTGGAAAGTTTTAAACCAGAATCACATTACTGGAGCTATATATTGCTGGTTCTGGGAATCTTCTTAGATGGACAGCCACCCTATCGCTTTCACCACTTCTGCTGCCTCTGTTAGGTAAGATTTTCTTTTTCTTCTCACATCACCCATGCTCCCCTGCCAATCAAGGCCCCCTTTATATTCTGGGTTAAATAGGACTTGAGGGAGTTCCTCATTTAGGGCAAGAGCTCTTTTATATTTGCTGTTGGATGCCCATTTCTTTGTCACCTAAACAAATAATCTATAACATGTGTTGATTCACTATGAATTCAAAAGAATCATATCTAACAACCCAGATATAAACTTAACTCTTATTTTGTATGCATTTCTGTGTATTCTTTAGGATATCATGCTGAGTCCTCTTCCATATGAGCTTCATCACTGTAGCACCCCTCTGTTATCTATGTTTTTTACAATGACTCTGAAAGACTGGAGTCACAGTTGAGCCCCCCCCCCCCCCCAAAGCAGCACGTATTACAGAAGCTCATCCTTTGAACTAAAGAGGCAGGAGTCCTCCAATGTGCCATCTAGTAAGGTTGCCATAGCAACCACCTCCACTTCAAGGAGCAAGAATGTCTGCCTCCTCCTTCTGGCTTTCTCCCTCCCCATGTGCCATTCAGGGGATGCCAAGCATTTGGAATGAGCCTCAGGTCACCTTACCAAATGTTTCGCAGCTGGCAGGAGCAGGTGTATCTATTAAATAAATTACTCAAGCTACATGAAAGCTGGTTCATAATCCTGCTGCAACTTGAGAGATAGAGTTGCTGTCATCATCTCTCCATCCATGTGGAATCCCTGAGCTCCAAGGAAAGGTGCATTGTTCAGGGGCTTGGTGAGTAGGTGAGACTCCACTTGTGAGCCAAAGGGCTGAACATGTGTATTCTTCTTTTTTGAATTACTTAGTTCCTTTAAAATATATCCTATAATTAATTCAGTGAGTGCATTTTGAGTAAGTATATAGGAACATAAGTTACAGTGACACTATTTTTTTTTGTCCTAGGAATTGAACTCAGGATCTAGAGCTTGTGCTGCTGAACAACAGCCCGATCAATTTCTTATATTCAAAATTGAACTTGGAAGGCTTAGATTCTGCTCATAATGTCTTAGAGGAAGGAATTAATATGTCAATAACTATTTTAGGCTTTTACTCTGAACTATTAAAATTTATATTTTATTTTATTAATTGTTATTATTATTACAAGAGTTAATACATTGCATAATGTTGTCTCCATTATAGTTGTTCATACTACAAGTATATTTAGTTCAATAGTCCATAATAGTAGTGGATTATCAACTCATCTGGCATTATCGGGGGCTATTGATTTGAGGCTTTTACAACTCAGCATATTAATACAGCTTTCCTTTTTGAAATATTATAATGAAGAACATAATATCCCCACATTGTTTACAAAACAAATGTCAAAGAATCCCCTTCTTCCAAATAATGAAAGGCTTAGGTGGAGAACAGGTGAAGATGGCCAAGCCCATAACTTGTGAGGAGCTCTTAGAGGGCAGGAGCCCTAGGAA
>PVKN010019070.1:0-16543 GCA_004027915.1 Capromys pilorides | reverse complement strand
CAAACCTATGCTTATCTTGGGATGGGTTGACTGGGCTGCAGAAACAACAGCAATTCTTGGTTGTTAGCCAGACCTTCAGCTACACAGGCTGACAAGTCCCCAGTGAACCCAAGAGCAGGCAGAGGAACAACATTCTGCAGAGCCACGGGGAGAAAATCAGGAAAGCAGAGCTTTAATTAATCAATAGAGTAATTAGATGAGGGGACACAGTGGCTTGCAAAAGTTCAGAGTATACAATTATGTAGAAAATAAACAAGAAAATCATGCAAATTGGTGGGTTGAGGATAAAGGAAATAAAGGGAAGGAGTCAAATGAAACTAGGTAAAGTTGGTACCTCAAACCCATCTACACAGTCTGAACAACACAGAAGGAACAGCATGATCCTTTACACTAAAAGAAGATCAGAACAATCCTGGCACCTGGATCCATATCTACCCTCCATTTTCCAGACAGAAATAAATTTCTCTCATTGTTTTTATGTGGAATATTGACAGTAACATATTTGCATCAAATACAGTGATGAGATTTTCTTTTTTAAAAATGTATTTTCGAATGCAGTCTACAGGGTCTCACTACACAGTTTGACTCATAGTGATCCTCCTGTTTTCAGCCTCCCAAGTGCTGGGATTACAGGTGTGTACCACCACGTCCAGTCCCAATTGCTGTCTCAGCACACCTTGGGGTTGGGGTTGGCATGGTATGCCAGGGATTGAACCCTGGTCCATGCAACTTCCTAAGCAGGTACTTTAGTCTGCAGTGATGAGATTTTTTTTGTGGTCATTCAATAGAATTCCTTCAAGGTAGGCAGAAGAGTGATCACTCTGCTAGGGTTGAATAGATGTGATGAAACTTTCTTTCTCAGCTCACTAACAGTCTAGCTCTCTTGTTCTCCTTTCCTGTTTCTCTCTTTAGCTCTCTACGGCAGAGAGAGGATGATGAAAAGCAAGGACGTGAAGTATTCATTGCTTTTTTTCTCACCCTATGTTAAGTATTGAGCTAGGAACTCTTATGTGCTATTCCACTTAGTCCTCATAATGAACTAGTGAGGAAATACTGTTTTTCTGATTCATAGATGAGAAAGGAGGCCCCAAGAGCTTAGTATATGTATCCACTGTTGGTAGGCGTCACAGGCAGGGCTTGCAGATGACTTAGATGGTAAATCAAAGTTAATTATTAGTTTGCCTAAATAAAGCAATCAGAAAGATCTAAGTGTTGATCACATGCCCAGCCTTCAAGATAATCCAGAACTCCACTAAGCTCTTCTTCCATCTATTCATTATTTATTCATTTATTTATTTATTAATGTATTTGGGACAGGGTCTATAACTTCTCACTATGTAGATCAGACTTGCAGTGATCCTCCTCTTTTTAGACTTCCAAGAGCCAGGATTATAGGCGTGTGCCACTATGACCAGTCTCAGTCACCATCTGAGCATACCCTCGGGGTGGGGCCAGAATAGCATGTCCCTGCATCCACTAAGCAGGTACTTTAATTTGCTGAGCTATCTGACTGGCCTAAATATTTTGTTTTTTGTTTTTGTACTGACGATTGAACTCAGAACTTTATGCTTGCTAGGTAGACATTTAAGCTACTGATCTATCTCCCCACCTCCCCTTATCTTTTTAGTGACTCTCAGCATGGTGGAAAGGAATAGGGAAAAATATATGTATGTGAAAGAGGACTGAAATGGATTTGACCTTCTTTTGTGTTCCAGTGACAGTTCATTTTTCTGCTTTATTCTTTTTTTTCCTGATCATTCTCCCTTAGATAGTACATATTGGTCAGGATATTAAAGATGAGCAAAATACAATTTTTTTTCAGCTATTCATTATCCACGCAAGACATAGATAGCTAGAGGTAATTTCAGTCCATTTTGGAGAAAAAGACTTCCTGCCTCACCATGTTGTTATCCATAATATTGTCAGGCTATAGATGAATCTAGGACAAAGCATTTTCATTGCATTATATGTGAAAGAAATAGAGTCAAAGTATCTTAACTTTGTAATGAATAGCATTATGTCAGAGTGAATATTTGGCTCATGGGAGGTTAAAGGAGAAATAGGACTAAAATGCTTTAATAGTCCAGAGCCTAGCACAGAGAAGGAATTTATTGCTTTTGTGGAGTCCCTAGCAGACAGCACATAATTAAACTTGCTATCTGATAAGGTCACCTTGCTGAAGAGACTTGCTGACTGGTGGGCATAGTGTACCAATCATTGAGCTGCTGGGAAACCAAGGGTAACCCTCACACCTGCAGTCTCAGAGGGGTAGTTTTCTTCTCTTCTGGTGTGACCTGAAATGTAGAACAAACATGCAAAAGTTCCTGAGGTGGGACACAGGAATCAGAGTTCCATTGGTAGCATTATCCCAAGTCATCTATTTTCTAGATCATTCTTTCAGACAATCCGGACAAACCGTACCTGAATGGAAATCCAACAGCCTGACTATACTTGCATTAGCTATATGATGAACCATACTAGTTTGTTTTCCCAAAGGAGAATGTTTAGCAGGCCCAGAAGCTCATTTGACATAGCTAGATGCTGAATAACACAGTGAATTACTTTAGCATTTCTG
Source organism: Capromys pilorides (assembly GCA_004027915.1). NCBI lineage: Eukaryota > Metazoa > Chordata > Mammalia > Rodentia > Capromyidae > Capromys > Capromys pilorides. The sequence continues at coordinate 13,968 of PVKN010019070.1, read as the reverse complement.
ATGTCTGACCACAAGACATCACTCATTGAACAGGAGAGAATGGACACAAGAAAAGAACAAGCAACTCTTGGGGGATATGCATAAGGGGCAAAGGCTTTTTTTGTCCTGAAGAAAAGAACTATTGTGCTGAGGAGACTTTAGTTTTGCCTTGGAAAAAAAACTTTTCCATTTTATATTTTCAAGGCCTCTAAGAGGGAGAGGAAACCAGAGCACAGCATAAACAATATCAAAACTAAGAAAATAGGACAAGAAAAAGAAATATAAATATCTGTCTGGATATAACTCAAATGAATACCAATCAGATGAGGAGACAAATCCATTTTCCTCTTTCTCCTCATACCTGAGTATATCATGCAACATTCATTCTGTTACTTGTACTGTGCCTATGTAGGATTAAATACTTTCATTAGTTTATCTTATATTTACTGGGCTGCATGTTCCCTAAGGCTACAGATGTCACTAGTGGAAGGATCAGAAATGATGGTGCCACTTTAGAAAATAATTTGGCATTATTTCCTAATGTTGAACTTTAATATGCTCCAATTCCTAGCAATTTCATTGCTAGGTATATACTCCAGAGAAATTCTTGCACATACAACTTATACAAGAACCTTCATAATACTTTCTAAAACCTAGAAACAATTGTCTATCACTGAAGACAATAAATAAGTGATAAATTCATACCATTGAACATACTCATTAAACACTAGGCAAATGAACCACAGCAATTTTGCAACACTGTAGGTAAATTACTGTAACGTAGTCTGTTATTAGTTTTTTTTTTTTTTTTTTTTTACTATTACCAAATACCTGAGGTTGGAAACCTTATACATAAAAGGTTTATTTGGATCACAGTTTTGGTGGCTGGAAGGTCCAGACAGCATAGATATCACCAGTGTTCTTGACAAGTCTCCTTTGGTTATGTCACAATGTGGCAGAGAGGTGGAAAGGAAACCAGTCATGCACAGAAGGAACCAAACTTATTGCATGGCCTTGCTCTATAACAACCTACTCTTGTAAGGACTAATCCAGCCCTATAAAAGCTACATTAATCCCTTCCTGGGGTGGTGCACCCATTAACTAATCCCAATCCACTAGATCCTACCTTTTAAAAATGTGCCAGCATATAGGTTGTCTGGCTTATATTTGAAGAAATGTATTTGTAGGTGCTTAGTATAGATGACCTAATAATAAGTAAACAGAAGTGGCCCACACAGGAGCAAATGATTACAGTATATCCAAGTACTAATATAATAAATTTAATTCTGGGCACTTGTTTTCTTTATTTTTATTTTTATTTATCTATTTTTTATTTTAAAACTTTATTTACTTCAGTTATGGCCAGCTCAGCCTGCCTTGGGGATAAGGCTGGAGCAGCATGTGGTGCCAGGGATCAAACCGTGTTCCCTGTGGTTGCCTAAGCTTGCCTAAGCAGGTGCTTTAGACTGATGAGCTATCTTGCCAGCCCCAATTTGGGGCACTTGTGATACAAAGAGAAAATAAAAAAATTATACTGGCCTCAGAACACTTAATTTTATACTTGATGTTGGACAGGATTGCAGAGCTATGATGATAGAATAAAATATTTGAGTCTAATCAGACTCTGTGGTAATCATGTTACTCATAATTAGTACTCCAAGCAGGGTGTTTCTCACCTGCTGGTCCAATTGCACACGTCTTGAATCAAGCACTGAGAAAATTTGTCTGAAGAAATTATTTTTCCTCTGAATATTCCACCATTCATTTTTCTTATATTTTGTAATGAAAATATCAAATATATAGCAAAGTTGAAAGAATTTTACAGTGAATATCCAGATGTACCTACCACTGAGACCCTACTGCTAACATTTTAGTGTGTTTATCATCAATCTACACAGTGTTGTATTGCATTTTAAAATAAATTGCAAATATCAGTACATTTCCCCTCTATACATCAACATTTATATCTTTAACTAACTAGATTTAACATTTATTTTCCTTTCAAATTCTCTCAAAATGACTACAGATGAAATAAAGCCAAAGCATTTCCTGAGTGAGAAAGGAAATTGGGTGTCAAGTGTACTTGAAAATGAAAGCAATGAAAAGAATGTGGTTGAAAAAAATGCTTATAAGTCAGAGAGCTCTGGTGTGGAACAACATGACAAAGGCCCAGCTTGTGGTTCTGTCAACAGATGAAGACTATCTATTCTGAATGCAGCTCAAGGGAAACCCATGTGAGAGCCAAGCAGAACTGTAGAGAGGAGAAACCAATCCTCAGTCTCAGAAGAGCCCACACAGCAGCTTGTGGGATGTACACGAAGGGCACTTGCAGCCTTCCTAGGTTGATACTGCTCAACCTCTGTTCTAAGCTGAAACTAGACGTGATCTCTCAGCTAGGAGAAGCCTGTGTTCTTACCAGCTAGCACAACAAGACTTGGCTAGGCGTTTTGTATGCCAGCATGGTGCCATGATTGAGACAAATAGGTCAAAGTGACTATAGCTACTGCTCTTCCTGCTGCAAACTTCCAGGAGTTAAAGGAAATTTAGTTTCATTTTCTTTAGCTTCATTCAGGAGCAGGGAGTATGGATTGAGTTATTGCCATCCCAAGTTAGCCCACTGCAGAGATCTCTAACCCAAAAATGTATTGTCCTGGGTTGTCGAAAGCAATATAAAACTACCTCTGGTGTTATGGACTGTGTTCCAGTTAACATGTATAAAAACACACGGAACCATAAGACATGCTTCAGTCAAAATGTATAGGGACAACATGGTAGGAATAAAACTTGCATATATTTAGTCTGTAAGAGTGACAAAAATTGTTTAGAAGAGAGCTGGGCATGGTGGTGCACACCTGTAATCTCAGTATTTGGGAGGATGAGACTGGAGGAGTGCCACACGCTTGAGGCTAGTCTGAACTACATAGTGAATGCAAGGCCAGTTTGAATTACAGAAAGAGACACTACCTCAATAAACACACACACACACACACACACGCACATACATACACACACACAAGAGTAAAGAAGAACAAAATATTTTAGGTTTTACATTATAAACTGCTGCTGTCAGGCCAACTCTAGCTTATGGGTTATTTTTGTAAACAAAGTTTTATTGGGGACACAGCCATGTCAATTTAGTTCAGGGTTATCTCTGGCTGCATTTGTGCTGCACGGTAATACTATTGAGTTGCTGCAGCTGAGAGAACATGGCTAGCAAAACCTGGAATGGTGACTCGCTAACTCTTCACAGAATTTTTTTCCAATATCTAGTTCAAAGAAGTGGCTCCCAGAAAAGATATGTTTTGATGGAGAGGAGGGGAGGTAGAGCACCGGTTTGGGGCTGGTGTTTTTCATGTGTTATGGGCCCTTAGAGCCCCCTCATAGCTGTGTGTTCTTCTCCACACTCGTGCTTCATCAATCACAGCAACTCTGCTGTTTTCATACTTCAAGTTTCTACATAAGACTTCACTTGAAGGAAGCTTTTAGAAGCTCTAAAAATTTATGTTGTCTATGATTATTTTTCCCCTTGCATTAGTGGGAATGAATTGACCCCAGAGCTTCACACTGGGCCATATCCCCAGGATCCCATTTCTATTTTAAAAGAGGGTACTATTAAGTTGCTCTTAAGAGCAGAGGTGTGTACTACAATGTGCAATCAGAGAGTAGTGATTCTTAATGTTGACTGAACAGTAGAATTTTCTGGAATATTCTAAAAGATATTAGCAATGTGTTCCTGAGTCTCAAAGATTTTGATTCATTGGTCTGAGGCAAAGCCTGGGCATTGTTATAAAAACAAATGGAACAAAAGAAACACAAAAACAAACTTGTCAGATGATTTTATAGTGTATGTAGCTTTGAAAAACCAGTGGACTAGACAGGAAAGAGGCCAGGATCAGGGGTGGAGGTGTCTGATGAAAGTGCTGAGAAACTGTCAAAAATACTAATGAAAGGGACCCCAAGAGGAAGAGAGGCATAAAATATATAAGTTGAATCAGGACTTTCATAGGTCAAAGTCTCTTAACGATGCATAACTCAGTGCTATATCTTAGTTAATGGTTCAAGTCATCTTAACATAATCCCTCCAGACTCCTTAAAGCAGGATGGTGGCAGTTACAAGGAAGAATTCAGCACCATTTTTAATGTTGGGGTTGGTTTAAAAGAATAAACTAATTAGAATTAAAAAGTATGTATTGTTCCTCACAGTTATTGTGCTACCTGGTTTAATCCTCAGGACAAAAGCTATCACTTTGGTTTCCACTGGTAGAACTTACGCTATATTCTCATGTTTATGTGTGATTCTCTTTTCATTTCCTGAAACAGCCTTTCAGGGACATTTTTGGTGCTCACAGAGTGGCCAGGGGCTGGCAGAGCAGGCTCTGCAGATGCAGGGATGGCCACTCTGAAGCTTTCACAATGAAGGATACCTGACTCTTACAAATAAGCAAAATGACACCAGCATCATGGGAATCCCCATGACAACAAAAGGAGAGCTTTTCTTTTCTTAGAATAGTTCCTGAAGCCCCTAACCCTCTAGAGAGTTCTTTCTTTTGCCTACTGGGACCCACAGTTCCCTTGTGTAGAACAGGAAAGACACATGAGACCTTGGAATAGATGTGAGGCAGTCTCTTTAAAATCTGCCTGAGACAGGAGCTGAGGAAGCAGTGTAGACCCAAGCGAGGAGGCAGGAAGCTCGGCCCCAGCATGAAGTGCCGCTGCCCATGCAACTTGTATTTTCAGAACTTGTTTCTTTCCCCATAGGATATCTTTTACTCTACTATACTTAGCAAATATTACTCACATTTCAAGACCACTTTTAAATGTCATCTCCCTTGTGGAGTTTTCCCAGTTTCCCCTGACAGACCTAGCTATTCCTGTAGCACTAGATAGATTTCTATTTTAGCCTTTTTAGTTCCTTCTTCAGGTTTACCTTCCCAGTAGACGGTGAGCTCTTCAGAACACAGGTAGCATCTAAGTCCTCTGTGTACCTAGGTTGCCCAGACTGGAAGCACATCGTCTCATGAAGCAAAACTTCTTGTTGCTAGTATTTTAAAGCTGTGCTGTAATTGTTGCTTCCAGAAGGACAGGTAAATTATGACTTAGAAGATGTACTCAACTATCAACATTACATTTACTAAGACCCTCTTTAGAGGGTCATATGTTATTATGTGCGAAGTACTGAGATGTGTTTCTAGCCTCTGGGGGATTGCAGTTTCATGGGGAGACAGATAATTACAGGGAAGTGAGCTGAGCTGCTTTAGAAGTACAAACAAGAGAATGTGGAACCAGGGAAAGATAGGTTTGCTTCTGGATGTTACAAGAAAGACTGTTTGGAGGGAGTGTGAGAATTTAGGCCCTGGAACAGTGACTCTGTGGGGGTAATGATGGCATTTAGGAACTTTTAAAAGAGAATTTAAGTCTAGAATCTGGAAAGGAATACAGAAATGTACTCACGGCTGAATACTTGAAGAGGTAGCTGCTTTGTTTGCCTGTGCCATGACAGTTCTAAAGATGACTGTTTAAGGGGGAAAAAAGAAAAGAAAAAGCTAGAAGAGAGGAAAAGAGAATCATCACTCCTTCAGCTCACTGACTTGACCCCAAGTTGGAACCTCCATTTTGAGGGACCATAAGACAGAAAAACTTTTTCCTGTAAGATGGGGCCAATTTTCTAGAACACAGCAGGCAATAACAAGGCTCCCATATCATTTTGTCAGGAAGAGGCCAGTAATTTGAGGGTGGGCACAGATCCATTTACACAGTGGGAGAATTTCCCTATGTGCTAAGTGTTCCCAGCAATTTGTGGCCTCACAGACTGTCATTTATAGTTCTTCCAGTGGCAGGAAAATTAGGGTTCCCAGTGATTATTATTCTAATGGCAGACCTGAAGGATGCATAGGTCGTACTGGTCTACTTTGTCTTTCATACCTGTGAGGGATTGATTTGGTTGACTTTTGGCAGGGAAGAAGAAAAATGTTGTAGGCAGCTGAATTAGATAGAAATACTGTAGGCAGTCAGACAAAGCCAGGCCCTCAAGGACGACCTGGAAGACAAGGTGACTTTCCAACTAGAGACAGACACTCCTCCACCATGGGTCAGATCTTAAGACAAGAGTAAACAGAAGCAACTACATACTTCCCTAGGGATGGGCATCAGGGATTGATACTCTAAGTAGGTATCAATCACCTCGAAAGACCCTGGAAAGAGTCATGAGCCCAAGCTCAATAAGTGGTGGTCTTGCCTGCTTGCTACGTGACTTGTCTCCCCACTGGATCCCGATTTTAATCTATTTTACCTGAGCAATGGTGCTTGTGATCTCATTGGTTGACAATAGTCTTTGTCCCAACTCATATTCACCTAAGTAAGTTCCCATGCCTCACCTCTATAAAAGTCCCTGGAAGTGACAGCTTCTGGGAGACACCCACTCAGGACTCCCCTCCTGTCCCTCTCTTGGACAGGAGCTTTCTTTCCCTCAATAAATATGTTCTGCTCATTACCTCCATTTGTTCCTAAAATTCATTCTTCTGTTTTAGAGAACATGACCTCATCCTAGGCACTTTTCAGGTTGGGGATTGGTTTTCCCTATATCATTTGGAGGTTCCCTATTGGAGGTCATCCACCCAAGATCAGTTTTTTCTTCCTATATCAAAACGACCAATTAGTTTCCCATCTAGATATTATCTTTCGGCCTGTAAGTCCCTGCATCACTTGTTACTGATAGCTCAGAAATGGAAGTTACTACCCAGAGTAATGCTTTAACTTCATTAAAAAAAAAAAAAATTAGAAATTTTTCTTTGGAAAGTTAGCCTAGATTAGCAGGCCAGATCTCAATGAAAACAAAGTCCTCAAAAAAGGCCTAACAGTATTGCAGAAAAGCTTCCCACTGTCATTTCAGAACAGTTTGTTTCCATGTTGTATTTTATTCCTGCTAAATGCATGGATGGCTCTCCATTTGCACTTCTCAGGGAAGAAATACATGTGATCTTCCTGACTGAATTGTGTGGAAAGGTATGCATAGCAGGGTTTCCTTTTATTGTATTCAGCTAATTGCTAATTATGTAGTGATGGATGTAAATTGCACAGTTGGCATTTCAACTTCACAGGCTCACTTAAAGGAGAAAACCTGGAAGACAAAGAAAATTCTGCCATCTCTTCACCAAGAAAAATAGTGTGAATGAATGAAATAACCCCTCCAAAGGGCAGAAGAGAAAAAGAGGATGCTAGAAGTGCCTCCCACTCCCACTCTGCCCTGGTGACTTCATAGTAGAGGGTTATGAGGTAGATTTTGGAGAGTTTCTTCCTACATGGAAAGAATAAGAGGTGCCCTAGTTTGCAGCAACAGCAATGTTCCTGTGAATATTTCACAGAGGACAGAAAGACAGTAACAATGATAATATTCCAAAATTTTTTTTACATTTTATTTATTTGTTTGCTTGTTTGTTTGTTTCTTTATTTACTTATTTTATGGCTGGCTCAGCCTGCCCTGGTGGTGGGGCTGGCGCAGCATGTGGTGCCAGGTATTAAACCACAGTCCCTGCAGTTGCTGAGCTTTCCTAAGCAGGCGCTTTAGACCACTGAACCATCTCGCCGGCCCTAATATTCCAAACTTTGAAAAGCATGTTGAAGTTTTATGCTTCCTGCAATTATTCAAAAACAAGATTGCTGAGAAGGACATGTTGTTAACTCAACATGAAACTAAAAACTCAAGAAAGGGGTAGTGACTGCTAACCCACCTTGCTGCTAATGGTAAAATGGCAGACCCCAGCATTACATCTGCCTTCAGCCGCATGCCAGTGTGGCCATAGTCCGCTAGCTGTCATAGCATTATATTTGTGTGGTTTGGTATCTGGTTGTAGGCTTATTTTAAGTCAGAAGGGTTTTATTTGTGACTTTCTGTTGCATGTTTGAGAAATAGAAAATTAGCTTGTAGGAGAACAGTAAAATATCTGCCCACTACTCATCATGCTGAGATAAAGGATGCAGATAATGCGGCTGCAAAGTTACCAGCAAGCAGTCTTTCTCTGGAGGATGGTCTGCCTTTGAGGGGTGCCATAGCAAGTCTTTTCTTTCTACTTACTTGTTGAAAAAACTTATTTCCTAACGTCACAGATGGTCTCAAATTTTGTCATTTGAAATTTTATTAGTAAGAATGAAGCTTCCCAATATCTCAGAGTAGACCTGAAGTCACTTGAAAATAAGGAACATCCTCAGCTTCAAAACAGGTAGAGAACTTCACACAAGAGGTATCGGGGCACAGTATTTCATGTTACCTTCCAGTTCTCAAGGAAATAAGATCTGAAATCCTCTTTGCAGTTCTGACCTGATGTTGACCCTTTTGTACCCAGTCCTGTGTTGTATCAAGCTTATCACAACACTTTTCTTTCCATTTCACATCCATTAGGGAAGCTATAATTTAAAAAAAAATGCAGAAAATAACAAATGCTAGCAGGAAGATGGAGAAATTGAAATCCTTATTCATTGTTGATGGAATGGAAAATGCCACAGCTAAAGTGGAAAACAGCATGACAGTTTCTAAAAGAATAATGAATTAAGAATCATGTCATCCAGAAACTACACTGCCAGATATGTAACCAAACATGCTGAAAGCAGAAACTCAAATAATTTGTACTTCAATATTCATAGCACCAATTATTCTTGGTAGCTGAAAGATGAAAACAACCCATGTCCATCATAAATGAATAGATAAAAATGGTATAAATATATAATAGGATTATATTTAGCCTTAAAGAGCAAAGAAATTCTGAACCATGCTATAATATGGTTGAAAATTGAGGACATTAACCTCAGTGACCGAAGTTAGTTAAGGGATAGATACTATATGATTTGCTTTTAGGACCTACTTAGAGTAGATTCATAGGGAGAGAAAGTGAAATAGTGGGTGTTAGAGGCTGGGGTGTAAGTAAGAAAGTCAGAAAGAACAGTGTTTAATGTACACAGAACACAATTTCAGTTGTGCAAGATGAAAAGCTTTGGGATTGAGTGATGGTGTTGGTTACACAATTTGGGTGAATTTACTGCCTCTATATTTAATATTAAGTTACCAAATAGAAAATGCCAAACCTCTTTAAATTTCACCTAACCTTCACTCTTCCCCCAGTTTTCTGCTATTTTTTGCTGTCCCCAGAGTTGGTGAGAAGCAGTTCCCCTAGAAGTGCTGGCACTGGCTTTATCATAGACTCTGTCTCCACCAATATTTATCATTTCTTTGTGATGAAGCATTCAAAATCATTTCTTCTAAGTATTTCAAAATATAGATTACCTAGAGTATTTGACCTCTCAGGTTCTTTCTGTTTGCTCCCCTGGCTCTGCTTACATCTCCCCACAATGTCCATCGTGTGCCCATGGGGTAGCCCGATGTTAATTACCACTAGTGGGCAAGCAAAGATGCAGGGAAGCAGTAGAAGGACATACTTCTGATGCTTCTAAAGTAACTTGGGTGTTATGTCCTTTACCCTGTTCTGTAATGGTGACCGTTTTCTCTTCAAAGGAGGATAATTTGTAGGAGGAATCTTCTTTTCATTTGCTAAAGAAGATCCATTAAGAAAAACCAGACTCTTCTAGTGTTTTTCATATTTCACCACTGACACTGTGTTCTGCTTAAGCCAAGTTTTAGGTCATCTGAGAGTACAGAAGTTGATAGTAGGACAAAATGGAAAGGATTTCTGTGGTGTTCTAATATAATTAGATCTAAGGGTATTAGTGAAAAACTGGTCATGAATGGCCATTTTACCTTCACCTAACCCTGCTGGAGGTGAAATGATTGAGTATCATTATGATTTTGGCCAAGAGAACAATGAATATTAATTTTGGCAATTTTACCCCATGGAGACTATTGCGTAAAAAAACCTACAGCAAATAATACCAGTTTTAAAAAAAAACATACCCAAGGTTTTAAATATTTTCTATACTTAGTTTCAGTTGCATGCTAATTAGCAAAATAGCTCTGAATATGAAGAGAAACTAAAGCAAAACTCAGTTCTTCTTTTATAAAAAATCTTTTATGTATTTATCTATTTGGTTCAGGGCCTTGCTGTGCAACACAGCTCAGACTCGGAGTGACCCTCTGAGGCCAGCACAGCATGTGGTATCCGAGATTGAACTCAGGTCCTTGCCCTTGCCAGGCAGGCACACAGACCACTGAGCTGTCTACCCCACCTAAGTTCAGTTATTCCTAACAGAGCTTAACTAGGCAAAATTATGAAGTTACTCATGGTGCTTTCTTTTCTTCTGGAGACACACTTATAGAATTCCTGTTTCTTAATCTGAAATATTGCTGCCAAATGTCATTTCTTATGACCTTAAAAATAAATTGAAGTGTAGTTAGGGAAAAGCATTAGATTGGGAGATCAGAATATTGAATTTTAGTCACAATTGAGGCAACAAATAGTTTTATGATAGCTTTTGGTTTCTGTTTAACCAAAAGTTGGGACAAAAAGGAATAATGGCACTATTAAAGGTTTTTGTTTTTTTTATCTATACATTTCTAACAGTTCAGGAAATAAAATTACCTTTTATGTATTAGCTAACAAAGAGTCATTCTTCTTTGAAATTTATTTTTTTTAACAAAGAGATCTTGGAAACCAAGAGATTCTTAAATTTGTATATTTCTAATGGTCAGAAATTTGGATACCAGGCCAAGTTGAAGGAAAAATACTTTTCTGTGGAAATTTTGAAGATATTCTCAGTCATAAAATAAGCTAATTTTGTTATTTGTAAATCTGGAGTGGGAAAAGAATGTGCAGCATGATTTTTAATTCCCTAGCTTAATTACTTTCACCAACTTGAAATTCTGACTGTGTATTTAGCATTAATGTGATGCTCTTCTGGCCATTTTCCTTTCTTAATAAAACATATTTTTTGTAGCTCCTCATTTTTCTTCATTTCCCACTGGTGCTTCTTTATGACTTTCATGATATACATTGCTTGTGGTTAAATTTATGTTGTTAAATAACACCATTGTAAATTAGGTACTGCTAGGCCCTGGTTTGTTTAGATCTCATCAGTGGAGCTCTATTAAGTCAGAGATATTTTCAGTTGCAGATAAATTGCTATGCTGAATTTGCATTTCAGTAATTTTCTGATTTAGATATGGGTTTGGTAATGGGCATAATAAGTCAAGAAGGGTGAGCTCAGGGGAGGGAATCTCCTGAGAGGCAGCATCTTTAGCAACTTACCAAAAATACTGACTGTTTTCCGTTATGCTGTAGCTCCCTATATCTGAATCCATAAAAGTTAAGTACCCTTATAAAGTAGCATTGAAAATGGTGTTGGCTATTTTCCCTTCTTTGCATATTTTGCTGTCAATTTGTACTCAGATTGGTTTGGTAAGGAGTTTTGCCCCAGGGGTCCATTTTAATAGCAGCATTTTTGATTTATCATAATTTACTGGACTACATGCAGTGTGGAAGTCTGATTTTAAAGGCCTACTCTTAGAGGAAAAGTATTGGTCATCATGTTTGTGGCTTGATTTCTGCTAGTGGATTCTCAGGTTTTCCTTTTTCCATTAAGTCTTTTCTGATCCTTCTTTTGTATTTTTAGGGAAGGGTCTACAGGGTGTTCAGGGTCTCACTACTAGATGGGACTCATAATGATCTGCCTGTTTACAACCTCCCAAGAGCTGGGATTACAGGCACTTACCACTACACCCAGTCTCAATTGCCCTCTCAGCATGCCATGGAGGTGGGGTTGGCACTACAGACCTGGGAATTGAACTCCTGACCCTTGTACCTGCTTGTAGGCACTTTAATCTGCTGAGCTGTTTACCAGCTTTTTCTGATACTTTTTGTTTGTATTGCTTTTCCAACCTTGTCCATGACTGAGCTTCTTGAGAGCGGGACTAAGTTTGTTTCCTCTCAAGACCTCATCCAGTGCTAGACAATGAGTGGGCACATAGCAGACTAAACATAGTTACCTGTCTAAATGCTAAAATGCAGGACTTGTCTAAAGAAGAGCAATAACACTACCAAGGGCAACAACACACAGAACCGAGAAGTGATTTATTGATTGATTGCTTTGTCTTCAAAATGCCAAACAAATGCCCGAATGATTTTTTTCCATTATTGAATTTATGAATTTTTATGTAGGAGGTAGAGAGCACTTAATCAACTATCCTGACAGGTTCTTTTAGTCTTCTGAAAACAGAGCTTTTAAACAGAAAAACTGACATCCATTAATTGATGCAAAATTGCTTTAATCTATATACTATACAGAATGTGATTTCCACTTAAGTGTGTGCCTGTGGACTTACACACATAATATTTAATTATAAAAGGGAAAAGAGTTTGAACATTGCCCTTTATGGTGCTTTTCTCACTTTTGAAAAAAAATAAAACAGGTATACATGTTCATGAAAATACTATAGAAAAGAATAAAACTGGATTGAGTGTATTACTCACTTGTAAGTGTGCTTGGCTAAGAATGGTGCTAGGCTCTGGATTCAGTCTCTAGGACTGCAAAAATAAAGACAAGAATAAAATCACAAAACAACTTTATTTCCCCAAACTCCAAAATTATTCCTTAAAAGTAATAATTAACAACTTCCTATGGCATCTTTCAAAAATGTTCAATGAAAGTGCATGCAGGCAGGCGCACATGTACACGCTATCAACTATTTTGCTCATTTTTTGAATTGTCTGTAATGGATATAATTTTTTTTATCAATAAACATAGTTCTTTTCCTTCCTTGCTGTACTTCCACTCTCCTACCCTCCCTTGTTCTATAACTGTTCCTTTCCTTCCTTCCTCCTTCTTTTGTCCTTCCTTCCTTCGTTTTTTTCTGTAGTACTGTTAGTTGAACCCACAGCCTCATACTGGCTAGGCAAGCTCTTTACCACTAAAGAAAGCCCTCAGCTCTCTTCTTAGTTTTAATGGCTGTGAAGAATTTCCTTGTATGGGCATATTGAGTTTCTTAAAGTCTCATGTTGATTTAAATCTAATATTTGACATTATAATCAAAGTTGTGAATGAACATCCTTTATGCAAATAACCTAGTACACTTAGGCAAGGTACATTTGTTTTAAATTGTGGTGGATAGTATTATAAGTGAATTCTAATTTACATTTTCCATCAGTGTTATATGAATGAGTCTATCTGTCATGCTGCTATAATAAAATAGTTTAGGCTGGGTGATTTGTACATAATAGAAAATAATTTCCTACACTTCTGAAGGCTTGGAAGTCCATGGTCAAGATACTTTCAAGGCTGATTTCTCCTGAGACCTCTAAGTTTGTAGGTGGCTTCCTTCTCAGCATGGCCTCACAGAGTCTTTTCTCTGTGCACACATATCTCTGTATTTTTGTTAGGTCACTAATCATATTGGATGAGAGCCCCACTCTTATGTATTGATTTAATTTTAATTATCTCAGTGAAGGCCTATTTCCAAAATATCTCATTGGGGGTTAGGGACTCAGCACATGGACTTATAGTTTGGATATAGTTTCTTCAGAGAACTCCAAAGTTATTGTGTTAGAAACTTTGTTATTCGTGTGGCAGCACTGGGAGGTGATAGAACCTTTAAGAGGTGAGGTCTAATGGAAGTTGATTAGGTTGGAGGCATGGGTGCCGTTCCCCATGAGGATTCATGTACATCTCCTAGGATTCTGATTGATTTCCGTGAGAACGAGTTGGTATAAGAGACATGAGCCTGGATCTGGGATTTCTCTCTGCCATCTTGTATCAGCATGTGATCTCCTTTTCCTGCTCTTCCACCTTTGTGACACTGTCTTCCAGAAGGACCACACTAGCATTGAGAAAACGCAGGTGTCACGGTCTTGTACATCTGGAACTGTGAGCTAAACATAGCTCATTGCTTTAGAGACTACTCAGCTTCAGGTATTCTGTTATTGCTACAGAAAACAGGCTAATCCAAAAAGGGAACACAAATTAATCTATCATTCCAGAAAAGTCTGGAGAAACAAGAGGGAGCAAGTTGAAGGTATATACAAAGGTATGACTATAATGATTACGTATGGAAGA
>PVKN010019069.1:0-16531 GCA_004027915.1 Capromys pilorides | reverse complement strand
CCCCCCATCACATACAGCTATTCAGAAAAATAAAATTTTTTTACAATCAAATTTTACTGGTACACTTTAGGTATGTATAGTGATCACATTCATCATAGACAGTTTGAACCTATACATGATATAATTTGTTTCCTTTTTTCCCCATTCCCTTGCCCTCTCTTCAGTCCCCTCCCTCCACATTTTACAAAAGCTTAGTTCCCATTTTTTCCTTTTTTCTCTTTTTCTTTACTTTTCCTTCTTTCCCCCTCTCCCTGTCTTGTTTCCCTCCCCATTTAAGCATTTTTTTCTTTTTTCACAATACCTATCATACATGTTGGTCTTACACTTTTGGTTTCTCAAACCAGAGAAAATGCAGTTTTAAGTGTGTCTAATTTATTTCACTTAATAATATCACCTCAAAGTGCATCCATTTACCTAGAAGTGTCTCAAGTTTGCCTTCTTTATGGCAGGTTAGTGCTCTGTTGTATAAAAAACACATCTTTTTTTATCAGTTCACCAGTTGATATGAATTTGAGCTGTTTCCAAGATTTAGTTATTACACACTGTGCCACTGTAAACATAGGTGTACAAAACAAACAAACCATGGGTGTGCATACGTAATTGTGGTATGATGCTTTTAATTGTTTTGGAAAGATCCCAAGAATGGGTCAAATAGAACCTGTAGTCCTTCTTTTTTGAACAATTGGCACACTGATTTCCATAGTGGTTGTACCAGTCTACACTCCCACTAACAGTGGAGAAGGGTCCTTTTTTCCCCACAACACCACCAGTATTTGTTATTGGTTGATTTCTTTTAATAGCCTTTCTTCCTGAGGTAAGATGGACTCTCAGCCTTGTTTTAATTTGCAGAGTGAAGAGACAACCCACAGAATTGGAAAAAAATTTTGTCACCTGTGTCTCTGACAAAGGATTACTATCTAGCATCTATAAAGAACTCAAAAAAATCAGAACCCTCCCATATTTAAAGACCTAATTCAAAATGGGCATCTAAAATAACTAGAGCAAAGTGCAGTGGTTCGATTCCTGGCATGCTGTGCCAGCCCCCGCCCCAGGGCACACTGAGACAGAGACTAAGACTGGGTATGGTGCTACGTACCTATAATCCCAGCACTTTGGGAGGCTGAAAGCAGGAGAATCACTAGAGTCCAATCTATGTAGCAAGACCCTGTCGGCCCTATATCCCCTGTTATAAATGCATTAAAATAAAATAAAATAACTAGAAACTTCTCAATGAAGAAATACAACTGGCAAATAAATAAATGAATGAAAAAGTATTCACCGTCACTGGTCCTTCAGGAAATGCAAATTGAAATAGCTGTATCTTATTAAACAACAAGTACACTGTCATATTAGAGAAACTGAATGAGCTTTCTAGCTTGTTTATGTCATAGGCAAGTTTTCACTCAGTTTTTACTGATGTATTGAAAAAGATTTATGACCCAAAGTACAAATGTTTATAATTTCCCGTTTAAATTATTATGGTATGTTACTGAAACAGAATGCATTAAATCAACAGTAACATTCCATATTGTCCTTAGAGCTCCGTGCACTCACTGGATCAGTTCTTTTTAGACCTGTGTAAGGAAGATCATCTACAAAGTGTGGCAGTGATCAAAATTAGAAAACCAAACTAATGATTCCATGGCCCACTAAAACTTATTTTAGTGTGTAATTATACCTTCCCATTTGTAGTTTTCACTATAAATCCTTAACAGTCAAAGTAAAAGGAAGCCTGTGAAAATCATTTCTAAACTCCTGAGAAGGTTGCTTTAACTCAAGCATGTAGTGACAGATGCTGGCAATAAAGAGATGAGAAGCACAACCTCAGGACCCAGCCTCTTGGGTTCATGTCACAGCCCTGCCACCAGTAGCTCTCTGATCTTAGGCAAGTTATTTTCTGTACCTCAGTTTCCTCATCTCTTTAAGTGGGACAGTGGTCATATCTCTTCCTGCTGATTACCACGAAGATTGTGTGCCTCATGGTAAATATTGACTAGATGTTAATTATAATCATCCTTGTGGGGATTGCCGTTATCTGTTTTGTTGAGGAAAGGATGGGAGGATCCCCACTGCCTAGCATTTACTTCAGCATTTCTGTCCTTGAAAGCCTTGGGAGACCATTTCAGAGGAAGTGAACATGGCTGGAGGAGACTCCCTGGGTCTGGCCTTGCCTCCACCACCGGCCTCCCCTGTGTCTCGGACCAGCCCTCAGGAGCTGTCAGAGGAGCTGAGCAGAAGGCTTCAGGTCACTCCAGACTCCAACGGGGAACAGTTCACTTCTCTGATTGTAAGTGGTGATCTTGTTTGAAATAAAAGCTAAACAATAGTCTCTCATTTCTTGAGATTGTTGTGTATAACAACCAAGGGTATCTAGCCAGCTGACATTTACTGAAGTTCCCCGTCTCTAGCAAAAGCAGAAGCATATTAAAATTAGCCCAGGCTAGTGAGTCTTGATTTAGCAAACAGCAGTGCACTACCAACTCTTGTTCTTGATTTGTACAAAAAAAAAAATCAAAAGAAATAAGCTACCGCTGCTGTGATTACTAGCTTTAGCCTTACAGAATTTCTTTGCCAGCCACAAGGCTCATAATAATAGTGCCATGGAAGTCGTATTTCACAGTATTTGGAGCCTTCCAGACCCCTGACCATGCTTCTGAATCGCAGTCTGCTTTGGCGTGCCCTCTCCTTCCATTTCCCAGATAAGGACAGGTCCTTAGGTCGCTCGTCCAAGACTAGGGCTTGACACCTGCTGAGGGCCACAGTGCGAGTCCTTGAGAAAGAGTGTAAAATTGTGACACTGACAGCAAAGTAGCATTTGTTTTTGAATACTGAGATTTTCCAGAGATATACTTTCTGGAGGCTTCAAATGGGACAAAGCCCCAGTGAGAAGCAGTGGAATCACTCATAAAGAGCTTCCCATTCAACAGTATAAAAGTCCAGGGAAAGGCCTGTAGCTCATTCCTGCATTGCATAGAATTAAGAGCCAATGCGTAACTGTTTCTTGAGAATTAAAGATCACAGTGCTGTAAATGATGGCCGTCTCTCCACTGGAACAGGTATCATAGAACTAGTAGGCGTGGTGACCACTTGAATATAAATTATAGTAGATGACATAAAATACACAAGCCAAGTAAGTACTCACAAAATTGTTGTTCCTTTGGTACAGTGTATTCATTTTAAAAGGCTCCATGGGCCTGTGTAATGTGAGTGGCACGGATGACTTATTAATGCGGTTTCACATTAAAATTGTATGAATTTTTTTCAAAAAGAAAATGGCACTGAAATGAAAATTTTATAATAAATGAACAAGAAAAGAGGTACATGTATGAGCTAATTTGAATTGGTAAAATTGTTGCTATGGAAACAATATAAGCAATGAAGCCATATATTTTAAAATTATAAATCCATAGCAGTTATATACCTTTGTTCAACCAAGTGAAGAAAAAAACATGTAATTTGCATAGGCATTAATATTAAATTAACAGTTCTAGCTATTTGTATAGGGACTATTGCATTTAATTACTGGGAAAGCATAAAATATCCCCAAGGCCCAGTGCAGTATTGTATTATTTTCCAGATTGTGTTAGCTGTTAAGATGGCTAGGAAACCCTGCTCCAGTTTTGCTGCTTAGGGCACTCTGTATTTCAAGGACAGTGGTGTGAAGTGTTACCCAGAATAGCTCGTACGTAGGTTTCCATCTTCACTGCAGAGTTCTCAGATCTGATCTCATTTTACTTATTACTGCAAATTGTTAAAAACTGTGTACTAGTGCACACTACTTATAGAATGCATAAGCCTGCTAAGAAGGAGACCTCTACCTCCTGTCTGGGATTTCCACTCAGAGCTATCCTATCACGTAGAACACCGACAAGTAAGAGGCCTATTGCACATTACACATTCATCTGTTTTTAGATGAACCTCACTATTATTCTCTCTTTTTCTACATTACGTCAACTCTACTCAGGAGCTTTATAAACACCCTCTTTCAGAAGTAGCGCAGGATGATTTCTGAGATTTCTTAGACATAGAATCCAACTAATTCTTTATCAACTCTGGTAATCAATAAATGTTGAATATCACTGTTCTTACTTTCTCCTGTATTCTAATCATGTTGAAATTTCCCTAGGGCTGACTTCCTAAGCAGAGTAGAAGACTGCCTGCTTCTGATTGGTGGTTGGAAAGTAGTTCTTGCATATGTCAGAGACTTGTCCAGTTATTTGTCTTTCCAGGAGTTTTGGTCTCCATCCCCATCTCTCCTCACCACCCCCATTATTTTCCAGTACTGTGGATTGAACTCAGGGCCCTTGCACTGAGCTAGATCCCCAGCCCTTTTGTTACATTTTAAGACAGGGCCTCAGAGGTACAACTTAAATTTGTGACTCCCTGCCTCAACCTCCCAAAATGCCCATATTTAGATGTGTGTCACTACACCTGGCCTCCTATTTTTGTTTTTGTTTAATTTATTTATTTATTTATTTGTTTGCTTGTTGTGTTTGTTTGTTTCTTTATTTATTCATTTTGTGGCTGGCTCAGCCTGCCCTGGTGGTGGCGCTGGCGCAGCATGTGGTGCCAGGGATCGAACTGCAGTCCCCACAGTCGCCTGAGCCCTCCTAAGCAGGCGCTTTAGACCACTGAACCATCTCGCCGGCCCCATGGCCTCCTATTTTTGTTGTTAATTCTCAGATCCATTCAAAATCCCAGCCTGGTGAAAGTACTGCAAATTGAAACAAAGGTTAGCTTGACTCTCATTGCTCTGCAAAAAGTTTTTCATTTAATTACCTTCTAACACCAAAAGTAGCTCATGGACCTGGGCCTTGTGGTACACACCTGTGATCTCAGCACTGTAGGAGGCTGAGGCAGGAAGATTGTAAGTTTAAGACCTTGTATCAAAATGAATAAAAAATGGGGCTGGGGAGATAGCTCCATGGCACAAGTGCCTGCCTGCCTGCCACGTGCAAGGCCATGAGTTCAAATCCCAGTCCTGCAAAAAAAAAAAAAAAAAAAAAAAAAAAAAAGAAAAAAAAAAAGGACTACAATAGATACTGTTCAGTATGAAAATCTGGGGTTCTCTCACCAATACTTCAAAAATAAAAGTAGTACATAGGATTATAAAATGCTTGTTTTGTTATTAAAGCAATGAGACTCATTTCTATGGGTGTGCCTCTTGACACCTGCTGTTTTTTCCTCCCCTGCAGCAGAGAGAACCCTCCTCCAGGTTACGGTCCTGCAGTGTCACCGACACAGTCGTGGAGCAAGGCCACCTACCACCGGTAACCCATGTTCATTTCCAGTTATCAGCTGGCTTTTTGGCTTTGAGGTGAAATTGTCGGGGCTTCTAAGAAAGAGTTTTTCCTGCATACATCCATTTAACCAATAAATGAGACCTTTAAAAAATCTCCCAGCAAATTGCTCAAGGAGCGTATGTCTTCAAGACAGAATTGTTACTGCCGCCTGGTCTCTGAAATGCTGAACGCCTCACTGCTTTAGTTTTTCACTCAAATTTATACCAGGTGATTAAAACCACCTGGACATTTATAATTCCTGTACTTGGTTCAGTCGCTGGAGTTGTGCTCCAGTGAGCTGGATTCCAAAATCTCACTGGAAGCAGGAAGAATTCTTGGCAGACAGCCTCGTGCCCCTTTCTACCACTGCAGCCTAAATTCTCAGCTCCACAAAGCTGCTGCACTTTCTCTTTAAAGGCAGTTCCACAAGTAAAGAACTGGCTATAATTCGTTCTCACTCTCCCACAGTTGTGATAACTGTCGGCAGACACAAAAGCAGCAGAGTTTAACAATATCCAACGTATATAAAAATGAACATTCAGATGGAAAGTGCAGCGGCACTGCCTTGGGAAATGTTTAATGCACGTGTTCAACTTTATATTTAACTTTGACTAGTTTTTTTTTTTTTTTTTATTGCTACAAATACTTAATTGTTTTTTTCAAATGATTATGTATGAATTTAGGGGTGGGAAGAGTGCATTTAAAGTCTTTGAAACCAGGATCAATCTCTCTGGTCCTGTACATTTTTACCTGGCTTTAAAGAGTGCTTTTGCCAATGCTTCAGGTTTTTATGTTTCAAAAATGAGTTAATGAGTGTATTTGTCAATTTGTGGGTTCAGGTGTGATCTGCACAGAGTGGAGTGGGTAGTGGTAAGCTTGAAGAGACTGTCTTTCCTGGAGGGGTCAGCGCAGGCCCTCCACTGCCCAGTGGAGTGCTGATAATAAATGGGTGGATCCCTTCTGAGCCTAACAATGCTTCGATTGCCTGGATGAATTAAGGCCATTTCCTTTCTTTTTCAAAATCAGTGTCCATTTTCTTTGCCCAATAGCTAATTTTCATAAAAATAATGATTCCTCCCTCTGCTCTGCTACCGTACAATGCTCTGAGCTCATGGATCGCCAGCAGCCTCTTACCTGAGTTTTGTCAGCTTTATGAATGTGCTGTTCTCGGACAGTGGGGGCAAAGCCGACTGGCTTCCCATTTTTGTCTCGGAAGATGTCTCTCTTTGGTGAGAGTGATGTTATTCACCCCTGTAAAGGGCACTGCCCTCATTGGGCAGCATGCTGAAAGGTGGGGGCCCCACCTCTCTCTGGCCGCTGGGTATCCATGCCTGCTCATCTTGGTCTGCACCCAATGCCAGGGATCGTGATCTCATGCTGCTGCCCTCTGGTGCTGCTGCGGCCGGGATTCCTGATTGTCTCAGCCATGGGTTGACCCCTTAATACCTATCACTGACATCAGTTATCATTTAACAGCCCAGCAACCCAACTAGGAGAGCACGGTCATCAACTGTCACAGGTGGTGAGGAGCCAACGGTAATGACACATTTGATCAAACATTAATGTCAAAGATCAGTGGGGTGGTAGAATGTCTTGATTAATAGCGAATCCTCTTTCTCCCTTGTTTGAATTGAGGTTGGCTTCTTTGTGCTACAGAGGGGCACATATTTACTGTTTTAAACTTATTTTCAGATTGTTGTGAGGCACCAAGCAAAATGAGATAATTTTTTATCATATAGATTTATTTGGAATATCATCATGCTTTGGTTAAGCGTATTTCATTTGATTGTTTAGAATATAGGTATACCTTTTAACATTTTGTACTTCTGTAAGCTTTTCCTTGTTATTAGGACACTTGGTTAAAATACCATGGTTGAAGGCTAACCATCGAAACCACAGGACTCATATGACAGTCTAGCTTGGACCCTGTGTTGGATTGTCCTCTTGGTTTCGCATACCACAGTTTTTTTTTTAACAGGAGGCTAGACTTTCTCTGTGTCTCTGCATGAATGAGTGACCTTTCTCTCCCACCAGGGGCTTGACTTACAGGAATGGACATGTGTTAAAACTATTGACAAGATGAGGAAGCATAATTAAAATATTTAAATGGCCCAAAAAAATACCTCGAGCCAAGTATCAATTATTCTTCTATTTGGTGTATTGAATAATTTATAATATTCATATTTATGGGTAACTTAACTTTGGCTCTGTTCTCCTTGATCCCTAAAATCAAGTGAGCTTAGTGTGTGTTTTGAGTGCAATAGCTAACTGAAGAATTTTCCTTATTGTTTCACTTTTGTTGCTTTTGCTATAACTGCTTATTACTTTGTGAATAGATTTAACTGCACGTACAATAGCAGATTTTCTGAAGGATTTTGATGATTTAAAGGAATAATTTAGATACAGTATCAGAATTTAGGGCTTAGTTTTATATAAAGAAAAATCAAATTGGCAATCAGTAACAGTCAGTGCAATTTAAGGTGTTGAGGTGCTATGGTTTTTGTGAATGTCATGCTGTATGCTAGATGGGCCAGGCCTAGCTTGCAGTAGAATTCAAAGACTTCTCCATGAACTAGCTTATTCCTACTACTACCAGTAATTTCTGTGGTAATAATGGAGCAAGCTGTAAAATAAAAAGATCTTTCATAAGGTAATTTTATTATTTCTCTATGCTGATGAGCATCCTTTTATGTATCAACCAATTTTGTACTTTATTAGCCAAACAACCTGCTGGTAACTTGGGAGCACTAATAGCTGGTGATCAGAAATGACAGATTAGTCTCCATCAGTGTAGTGCCAAGCTCCATGGCAAGAGCCACTGGCAGAACAGGGTGCCCCGTCTGAGTGAGACCCATCTGGCTCTGGAGCTATGGAAACTCCTTTTCTTCTTCCCTGTGCTTTCCACACCAATGAATGAAAATATAGACTGGGTTCGGCTTTTGATTCTGAAAGAGCTAGCCATAGTAGTTTCTAAGGATTTCACCCACCTTCACTTTGGTTTCTCAGTACCTACATAGCTTTAGAAGGATTGTCTTCCTTTCCCTCCCACCCCATCACTCCTCACCATGCCTTTCCCGGGCTTTCTCCCTGCCAGTTTTACCTTCTCTTGTGTTTTCTATTTGTCTGTTGCTTCTCTCTGACTTGCGCTCCAGCATTTCTTCACATCACCCCACACAGAACGTGTCCGTAGGTGGGCTGCCCTGGGTAGGTTGGCTCGTCCCTGCTTCTGTCTTTTCCAGTGCTCCTTCGTGCACAAGGCATGCATGTTGTTTTATGTCTTAAAAGAAGCATGTCATATACATAATGTGTAGCAAATTGACTTTTTTAAATTTGTATTCATTCTTTTAGGACATGTTAATATTTAATAGTGATGTGAATGCACCACAATTTACGTAATTTTCTCACACTGAAGGGCATTGAGGCACTACACACTGAGTTGCAGGAACCATCCCGGCGTGTCTTTCCATATCATGCTTTTCCTTTAGGACAGTGTGAGGCCCAGTTCTCTCCTGAGGAACCATGGCTTGATTTATAGCAAGTAAATACGCACTGGTGTCACTTTCAGGCAGGCTAACCCAGAGTCTGCCCTCTGAGCTATCAGAAGAGGGACAATACAGGCCCTTTGATCTTTGCTTTGTGAATTCTAAAAATATATTAAGGTACTGCCATGACAAGGTTTGAACAAGTCTTAAAGAAACTGTGATTGTCTCTGAAATTAAAGTGGGTTTTTCTTATAAAATCATATTAAAGTCTTTTCAGTTTAAACATACTTGAGTTCTTCATTTTAATGAAAGAAACAGCCATCATGAAGTTATAGTTAATGACTATTTAACATTGTAAGGCAAAGTATAGTGTATTTGGTCTACAGAGGAAAATCTATGAAATTTTAAACTAACCCAAGTTTTAGTTTGGATCCTTTTTTTTTTTTTTTTTTTTACTTTTAATGTGTTTGGTACAGGATCTCCCTGCAGTCCACTGAGCTGTCTCACTGGCCCCAACAAGTTTTGGTTTGGTTTTCCATTGCCTAGCTTGTGTCTTGCAATGGTCAGGAACATGGCGGTATACACGCAGCAGTAGAAGCCTGACTCAGCCAAGGATGTGTTCCTGCACAGATCTGTACTTGGAACTCAAGGCCTGCTGCTCTCCGGCCATGTGCAGTGGGAGGCAGAGTTGTGAGTCACCAGTGATGTCCTCAGCACAGGTTGTTCTATGTGCTCCTTTGGAGAGGATGCTGTAAAGGAACATTTTAATAATACCATCTTGCATAAACACAGCTAAATTACAGGTTGCCAGTTCAATTCTTTATAGAAGGAAGAATGAAATTTTAATCAAATTCAGTGTTCTCTCTGAGACAGCCCTAATTTTCCATAAATTAATTAATCTGTTAACTACAGATCTGTGAAAGTAACCTGGTTGCTCGGAGTCCACACAGCTTAGAACTGAATTCTGAGACTGGCCATAGCACAGCTGAGTTATTTCAACTTACTGGTTGCCTCATAAATATCCTTTTCATGGATGCAATAACCCTATAAAAATAATCTTGAGGTTTCTGGAACTGGGTATACACAGAGCATTTCACATTGCCTCTCCCTGCAAAATAACTCAGCAAGGAGGAAGAAAATTAATAATCCATTTAGTATTGCACTGAATCAGAACATTTTGACTAAGCCATAGTAGGTCAAACCATAGCACATCCTTTGTCACACAGGCTGACAGATGGCTAACAAAGGTTCTGGCTCAGGTCGCTCACGCAGGTGGTCAGTGGGGGTGTTCAGATAGAGGCAGCTCGAAGGCAGCTCTTTTGTATTGGTGCTGTACAGGAGGAAGAGCTCAGGCTGTGCACTAATCCATCTGTGTCTGTGGGCATAGAAGGATGGAGCCTGCCAGTACCACCTCTGCTCTTGTGGAATCTTCACATCTGGACTCAGGAGGCCTCATGGTCAATATTGGAATTTTCTGGGGCACCTTTAGGACTTACCTGGGGAAATGTAAAGAAGACAGTCACGATGTTTTTAGCAGAAAGGTGTCTTACAGATAATCTTCCCTTGCTTGGTAAATATGGTTTAGTCTCACCAGTGAGTCAGTGGCTTCCCAAATAATTCTGATGTTAATTTTTCTTTGGAGTGTGATGTTAAGCATGTGAAGCAGACTCCAGAGCCTCTTTAGATGCTTTTCTGAATATAATCTCTTTGTAACAAACTTATCCAAGCTTTCCTGGGATCCACCAAGGGGCTCTGGCCTGAAACTTTCTTTATCAAGGCACATTGTTAATAATGAACAGAAAAGGTGGGATATGGGAGGAAGCAGTTGGGTGACAGATGTGCAGCCTGAGTGATCCAGAGACAGTGCTCCTGCTGGGACACTGGGGGTGCTTCGGAAGAGCAGCGTGCAGAGCAGCAGAGTCCCACCTGGGCCCTGGTTAGCACTCGGGTACCCATTCCTTTCACAGTCTCCCAAAGCCTGGCTGTGCTGCATCATCTTTCTGAGCTGCTCTGCTGGAGCCTCCTTTCCTGAGCACAAATCAAAGCTGCGGCACCCATGTGTACAGAATTTCGGGACCAGCACTGACTCTGTGCGTCTCCTTACCTTGTGACACATCCTTGTTGGCCCTGCCTTTCTCTATCTGTACTGTATTTCTCAAACTACTTCTTACAAGCAAAGGTATCTTAGGAATTCTTCCTCCAAACCACATGTGGTTTGTTAGGCCACCTCAAAGACGGACTCTGTATCCGAGTCCTAGGGTAAGCTGCAAGGCTCAGTGGGGCTTCTCATCAGGCAGCCAGGCTGGGCACATGGACTTGCTAGGGCTCCTCTGGGTTCTGTGTTGCTGTGGGAGTAATAGTGCCAAAATAAAGGGACTTTGTGTTTGATTTTTATTTCACCCTGAGGGCTTCTATAAATGGGACCCTTGACTTGATGGAAGAATTTAGGACCAACCTAGAGAAGCGTCCCTGTGGTTTGATGAAAGAAAAGTATCCGGAGCTTTCCCTCATGGACAGCAACATTGCAATTTGAAATACCTTGGAGCTCTATGTGGTCTGGTAGTGACATTTAGCAACTAGAACAAATTGTCAATTTTTCTCTCTCCTTATCACCTTAACAATGACTCTGTTTAAGACCTCAGGGTCTGAGAGGTGAGTTAAGAATGTGGGTCCCCCAGCTGTGAAATTCATCTCACCGTAGAGTTGATGATCCTGGAAGTCCATTGATGTCTTTGAGATACTCATTGAAATGTTTTCTGTACATAACTTATTTTGTCCATAAAATATAATTGTCTAGGTGTATGTAACTTTTTAAACTAACCAGGAAACAATGCTAGTTGTTAAATAATAATGATTTCTTGCACAAACAGCCATCAGTGGCCTATGTACATACCACACCGGGCCTACCTTCAGGCTGGGAAGAAAGAAAAGATGCTAAGGGACGCACATACTATGTCAATCATAACAATCGAACTACAACTTGGACTCGACCAATCATGCAGGTATGAAGATTACCATCCAACCTAAAATCACAGGCTGTAACAGCCAAGGTGGATCTGACCTACATCCTATTATTCCCAATGTTTATGCACTGTTCAGCAGGACTCATGTTTTTAAAAAGTTTTGAAGGACAACATGCATTCCTTTAAGTGTAACATTTGCCTTTGGAAGACTTGGTCTTCAAACCAGTTTGGCCTTAGATACATTTTAATTTCTTGTTTTGTTTTTTTTGGGGTTTTGTATGTGTGTGGTGCTAGGGATTGAATATGCTAGTTAAGCACTGTACCCCTGAGCTGCATTCCAGACCCTGGTCACATTTTTTTCAAATGTGATATGAAAGGTATTTTCAGGGTAGGGCCTATTCCAGTGTATACCTTCTACCCCTCTTTCTTCCAAAGCTAGTTTTATGCAGGCCAGTGATTCATTTTTGATCTCTCAAATGTGTTTCCCCATCCTTTCCCCCATTATTATGTTTCATTATTTCCTCCAGGCTTTAAATAGGCTAGACCTCTTATTACTGCCGTGTGTGTTGTTTGGGTTCGCGCTCCTAACCACACACAGATCTTCATATGAAGCTAACTTGTTTTTGCCTTCAAAATAGCTTGCAGAAGATGGTGCCTCTGGATCAGCCACAAACAGTAACAACCACCTAATCGAGCCTCAGATCCGCCGGCCTCGTAGCCTCAGCTCTCCAACAGTAACTTTATCTGCCCCACTGGAGGTGAGAAGGCTACCTCATCTACCCAGGGTCACCTCTGTCCTGTGTCTTCTCCTCATTCTTTCTCTCTTCTCTCTTAACGTGGACTTCAGTTCTGCAGCCACCTCCCCTCTGATCAGTCGTGTGTTCTGGGGAGGGCTGCTCTGTGCAGACTCCCTGTGTGCTTCTCTGTTTAGCTCAGACAACACCCTGGACTCTCACAGTTTCATTTTCATGTGGCTGATGCTGTGCGTGGTAACTTGTGCTGAACGTGGGCACTCTCTTTGCAGAACTTTTCCATCCCTGTGTTTTGCTCCTTATTGCCTGTTACCTCATTAGAACTGCATAATAACTCTTTGCAATACCAGTGCTTATATTGAGTTTTCAGACATGACTGTTGCTTTGATCATTTTTTCTTTGACCCTAGGGACTTCCATTGTATGAGCATTCATGTCTCTGATGCATATCTTTATCCTTAAATCATTGCTAGACATCTGCTTGTGCGCTCTCCTGTTTGTGTTGTATTAGTGCCGTTCCTGAACATCACAAATGTCAAGAGTTACAATACCCAGAGAGTAAACATTTGAAGTTCTAAGCCTGACTGTGCCCTAGAGGGGACTGTGAGTTCTTTCTTGCTTTGGTCAAGTTGCTGCTAAGCAGAAATAGGTGATTGCTTTTTCAGACTCTGATGTAAATGTTTTGGGTAACAACTACATCATGCCAGGCAGTTATCTCGATCATTGGAGGGTTTTTTTTTCGGTGCTCTAAAATTTGCCATTCTATTCTTTATTAGATTGTGAGCTCATTAAGAGCAAGGACATTTTCTCCACTTCATAAAATCCCTATCCCTAATGCTAAATATAGCATTGTATATTAATATAATCATATTAATACTATTGTATTCCTGGTACATACCCAGTGGCTACCAAATATTGGTAGTTGTAAGTATTTGATATTGTGTGTGTAACTAACAACCAAGAAGTATATCTGTAGACAAAAAATACAAAACTAGAATGATTTAAAAGAAAATGAATGAGGAAGCAGGTTATCAGGAGCTCCTCCCTTGTCTGTCTCTAACAAGGAGCATTTTACGGTACATTTTGACCCAGTGGAATAGCACATGGCAAAGAGTTCTAATGCGCGTTATTATTCCTTAGGGTGCCAAGGACTCACCCATACGCCGGGCTGTGAAAGATACCCTTTCCAATCCACAGTCCCCACAGCCATCACCCTACAACTCCCCCAAACCACAACACAAAGTCACACAGAGCTTCCTGCCACCTGGCTGGGAAATGAGGATAGCTCCAAACGGCCGGCCCTTCTTCATTGACCATAACACAAAGACTACGACATGGGTAAGGCTACTGCGGCTTTTCTCTGGCGCCATTTCACCTTGAGGTCTGGCATCACTCTCTTGCTTCCCATCCTCACACTTCTTGGACTGGCTCCAAGGCCATCTCCTAGGGATCTCGGGCTAGTGGGCTGCTGCATGGGGACAGAACCTGGAGTCCAGGGTGCTGGTCTCGGCATGGCCTGCATTCCTCACAGAACTCCAGGAGAGGGCTCATTTTGGCCACTTGCCACAGTAGGGAAGCTGGAGTCACTCCATACTGCTAGGATTTTGATGTTACTACCTCGCATCTCATGCTGTTGCCATGTTACATGGAATTATAATTTTTCTAAATATATTTTGTCTTTACCCATTTCTCTTTGCATCTTTATTGACAGACCTCCCTTACTTGATTTCTCACTTTTTTTAGTGGTTAAAAACATTTTCATTCCTTTATTTATGTGTTGTATGACTTGGTTGAGATGTATTTAATGACTTGGTTCTAAAATCTGATCGCTCTTTTCAATATTTTGTCAAAAATTATTTTTCCTGTCCTGCTGCACTTCTCTGTGCTCCTGAATCATGAGTGAGAAAAGATCTGTGTGTTGTGCTAACTTGGGCAAACAAGATGAAGCAAAGGTGAATGTGTGTATCTTTATATTCTTCTATTAGATATATATTTTTAGCTGAATCAGTAATGGCTTTTTCAAGGTAACATACAGTTCTTTTAAAAGTCTGTTGATATTTCTCTAAAGTATAATCTCCAGGCCTACAACTGAACTCACATGGGTTCTATTATCGTTGGCTTGTTTGGATGCTGCTGGTTGTTTGTTTCCCCATCCAATTGTCTGGTAGAGCTAACTCATAGATTAGCTGAGACCCATCATTATGCTGCTTACTTAGAACTGATGTCATATGAAAGCCAGTTAAGTTTTAGACATTTGTCCCAGGCCCAGGTTCGTCAGTGTTGGATCAAATAGGAATTTGCACTTTAAATTCCCCTTTCTAGTGATGGACCCCTAGCATGTCCAGATAGTTCCTGGGACAGCAATCTGTGTTAAGGAGAAAGCCTGTACCTAGGTGATGTAGGCGGTCATTTATACTTGGTCCTTCGGTAATGTTAATCCAGTTCCTTGAGAATTAGTAGGAGGATGCTCCCTTAAATCCTGGGGACTGTGATACAGCACGTCCAGACCAGGAGGGCATTCCTGGCCTTGGGGCTGCCTGCCCGGGCCTTCTCCAGTGGAATGTTTCACATCCTTGGCTCCTAGCACTGAGTGCTAGTAGTTGCCATCACTCCCTTTGCCAACACACTGATAATCAAAACTGCTGTGCACATTTCCAAACAGTTCTTACTGAGCGCCCCTCTAAAAGCTCTTCCTATTTCGTAGTAAAGGAATGTAGTGACCTGCCAAGAGCACTTATCATTGAGATCTGATGACATTCATTTGGTAAACTGATAACTACTTCTAAAGCATCTAATGACACAGAGGTTTGTCTGACTCACCTTTTAGTCTGAGATCCTATTACAGGCTTGTGGGCCAGATAAGAATGAGAGACAGGCAGCTCTTGAAAAATAGAGTAACAAAGTTTGGTTTTAGGTCTTTTTTTGCCATTGGCAAAGAACCTGTGACTGCCCTACAGGTGCTCCCCCTTCCCTTCTCATACCACTGCTGTAGTTTCAAATCCTCAGCCAGAAATCAGAGCTCCAGAAACAGGGTAAATATTCAAACATAGTTGGATTAGAGTATGGAGCCACTGTGGCTTGCCAACATAAGCTACGATTTGAGTAATTTGAACTAGCTTAGTAATCAAATCCCCTAACCTTTTCACAGCCTTTCACACCACAACTGCAGAGTAATTGCAACTGGGCAGATTTTATTTTAAATAGCATTAGCTTTCCTTATGCCCAGCATTGTTGTTGAATGAGACCCAGTTTTAACTTTTAGAAGTCTCTTTCTGCTCAGATACTTGTTATTGACTTATTCGCTCTGAAAGTTCCAGTTGTAAAAGCATTTTATTGTGGCTGCTGCTGCAAGTCCTAGGGGCAACAGCTGGAAATCCCCCAAGTCACTGCCCTTCGAAGTAAATGCACATGTGCTGCCAGCTGTTATATCCTGTACGCAGAGCCTTGCCCAGAATCTCAGTGTGGAAGATGCAGTCTAGATTGCGTGTGCCTCTCGACAAAAGTGTGGAGGGGAATGGGTACTGTTGCAATCAGCTGCGGTTTAAAATCTGTTTCAGGTTGGTTGGTGGCTTGCCTAGGTTTTTACAAAGAATAAATGAGAAGGCAGCTTACAGCTGGATGCTTTAGGCTTGAACATTAAAATAGTAAAAGAACTAAATGGGTAGGACAGGTTAAAAATAAAGAAAATAATGCTTCCTGTTTCAGCCTAGAGGCTATTGATTCTTATATTAACCAGAAGTAGGAGAAGTTCAGGCCATTCCCCTCTGTGTGTCGAGAGAGTAAGATTCCATTCCAGCAGTATTTATAAGACCCATTTTTCTGTACACACAAAGGAGGCACACAGCATGCCTGTCGTCTGTTTGGAAACAAATGCCTAGGCACCTTGAAATCCCATAAAAAATTAGTAGCATAACAATAGTTCATAAGATATGAGCATCAAAAATTCTCCAAATGATAGCAACACATTTCTTTTCAATGAATTAAGAAACACTAGTGGTATAACTATCTTGTATTTCTTCCCTTTTCCCTTCCTTCCTTTCCCCTTCCCCCCAC
>PVKN010019068.1:0-16546 GCA_004027915.1 Capromys pilorides | reverse complement strand
AGAAAACATTCTCTCAGGCTTTCACAGAGAGCAAACGGTCAAGCAATAGCTGTGATTCATCCAGAGGGCTGACACTGACAACAGTTCTGCAAACCACTGTACATAGGTTCAAGGTAAATCGTGAGGGGATTTAACTGGTCTGGTCAGATACAAAAGTTATATTTTTTGTCTTGCTTTAACTTGGTCTTAACCATCCAGCAGAAATGTTTGATCACGAGGTATCAAAAGTAAAA
Source organism: Capromys pilorides (assembly GCA_004027915.1). Taxonomy (NCBI): domain Eukaryota; kingdom Metazoa; phylum Chordata; class Mammalia; order Rodentia; family Capromyidae; genus Capromys; species Capromys pilorides. The sequence continues at coordinate 16,313 of PVKN010019068.1, read as the reverse complement.
CCATATTAATATGCTGAACTGTAAAAGGCTCGAGTTGACAGCTTCTGACATTGCCAGTTCTGCTGATAACCCACTACTACTATGGACTATTGGACTATATGCACAACTACTTTCTCTTAGTTCAACAAGAATATTTGTGCTAGTAGTGTTTAGAAAAGATATCATGTCTGCATCTTGTACTCTGAGCAACTACTATGAAGATAACAGTACACATTGTATTAATTATTGTGGCTATCCTACTAACGGGTTTTGAAACTATCTTGTTATTTCTTTCTTATATTTTAATAATTTTATAATAAAATTAAGAAAAAAACACAAGTAAGCTGGATGCTTTTCAAAGAGGGCAATGAGAATCTGAGCTGCATCTGCATGGAGGCGAAGTGGGGCGAGCAGCACGAGTTTGACTGGGTTACCCTGCTCCAGCCCAAACTGCGAAAAGCACAAAGAGAGAGAATTAAGCCCTTTCACTAAGAAGTACGAAGACACAGCACAAATTTACAGATGTAAGATCAAGAAAGAGAAAGGAGGATGGGCGACGCAGCTTTCAAGAGACATCAAAGGTAGCGTTCTTTAATTATACAAGAAACAGGAGGAGGGCCTGAGATGATGTGGCCTCCATCAGGAACCAGGAGGGAAAGCTGGTAGTAGGTGGCTGCAGCTACCTGGTTAGAGTTGCCACATTTCTGTACCTGCTCCAGGAAGAAATGAAAGGGGGGGGGGGGAACATGGGAAAGAGGACAGAAAGAAACCAAAAGGAACTATAGAAAAGTACCACGTGGGTGGGTAGCAATTAGAATCATTCTCTTTTCTTTTCTCGTCTCCTTTTATTTAGCACCTTGTACCCAAGGAATCACGCTGTGCTACATCCCCATCCCCAAGCCCAACCTCCCACAAGGCTGAGGTTTCAGGGGTGCACCAACACACCGAGCTACACAGAATCTTTCAACAACTGGACTCATGATTCTAAACTGAGCTGCTGCTGAAGGTCCCAAGCATAGCCCACATACTCAAGGGTAACAAGCTGGGAGGATGCCACCAGAATTGTGGCGTCTGGAGGTTACTGTACATAAGATAAACCACCAGAAATGTAGGGAGGGGAAAACAAGCCTTGGCTACTGGAAACAAATACCTGTCTGTCCCATTTTAGATGGAATCATGGGTAAGAGAAGAGCTTTGTTCAAGCTAACCTCACAGGTGCATCCTCATCTAGCTATAGGAATAAACAATCAATTTATCCTAAAGGAATAGGCTGTACATCTCTCAGGAGAAACCCAACAACTTTAAAGGCATCATACATCTGGAAGAAGATAGTTTTGATGCTTTAAACATATACCATACACAAATGTATAATGGGATCAGCTGGATTCTACCTGTTACCTCCACGCTACAAGACTGGGTGCCCAATTCAGACCAAACACTGCACACACTGACTAAGTACCAGCATCTTTGGTTATGCTGTCTTGGCTGCCTCCATGTCATGAACTGGCTCAAAAAGTTTCCCTGTCGTAATCGTTGTGAATTTGGGGAACAGCCAGCAGTCACACAGGGCCAGAGCTGGTGACTGAGGTAAAAGAGGACACTCTGCTAGATTTTTGCGAGCCAGCCTTGCTGTTGCGTGGCACTTAGCAGCAGAAATCACCATGTTTTGAGTACATCTTACCAAAAGACACTCAGGAATCAGGACTTCCAGAACTGCTTCAAAAAGTAGCAAGAACACAGGATAAGTGTGTCCCCGAAGCGAGGGGGGAGTGCTCTGAGGGAGATCAGTGGCAATTTGTCTTTATTATAATGAATCTTTATGTAAACACACAACGTAGTTTTCCACCACGCCCGGTATAAGTAGACTGCAAAAGCATCTTCATCTCTTCCACTTGCCCGAAAGCAGCCCCTGCTGGGCTGCCTGTGGGTAAAGGCCACCTAGAACATCATTGCTCGTGGAGGTCTGCTCAGGCAGCCCCACCGCACAGCAGCAGGTGGGCACCTCCCGCCTGCAAATCAGGCCTAGGCCTTCTGAAAGACAGGAAAGCTCAAATACTATTCTGCAACTCATGTCACCATGCTAAAGGAGACCTGCAGGGACACAAGGAAGCAACAACTCCCAACGTGTCCGTATGGGGACTGTATGATGTTCAGCTCCCAGAACAGGGAAGCATCTTTGCAAGGTGGTACTGTACAGAGGTCATGAAGAAGAAGGCATGCCCACCTGTAATTCCACCACACAGGAGGCTGAGGCGGGAGGACTGCCGCAAGATGAAGGTCAGCCTTGGCTACATGGTGAGTTTCAGGTCAGGTTGGACTATGCAGTGAGGCTGTGTCTCAAAAATCCCAAACAAAAACGAATAAACAGAAGAAGGAGACGAAGGCAAGGGAAAAAAGCAAAGACCAGTCTAGGCAAGGCCACCGGGTGAGCAGAAAACATGGGTACGGGCCACGGGAGCCTAGTCTACCTGAGAAGAGGACACCAGGAGACCCAAGAAAAAGGCAGAACCTGCTGGCGGGATGAACGACTGTCCCTAGAAAGCAGAGTCTCGTTGCCTTCTTTTTTTTTGTCTTAATGGGTGGTATTCAAGCTTCCTCCAGCCCCCTCTCATATAATGATCCAAAAACTTCAGGGCTAAACCCAGTAACCAACTTTCCCCAAAGTTTCAGTACTTGTCCCAGTGACTGGATCCCAGATTCACTCACGGTCTCCAAAGACCAAAACACTCAGAATCAAAATCATATTAGGCACAGGACTAGGAAGATGTCATTAGCCGGAGCTCAAATCTGAACCCCTAGGATTCACATTACATCTCTATTGCTTTATTCAAAGTTCCCATGCAGTGGAGCTTTGTAGAGATCCACAAAGTGCCTCACTCTTTCTAGTTTTAGTTTCAGCATTTTGTTGTGTTTTGTTTTTGTTTTTTTTCTTGAGTATTAGCGATTAAACTCAAGCGCTTTGCATTGAGCTACATCCCCAGCCCCTATTTATTATTTATTTATTTATTTATTTATTTATATTTTGAGGAAAGGTCTCTGAAGTGGTTAAGTTGCCAAGGCTAGGTTTACACTTGAGATCCTCCTGCCTCAGCCACCAAGAGTGCCAGGACTGTGGCGCGTGCTGCCATGCCCAGCCTATTTCTATCTTAAAATATTACCTCTGGCCTGATGAAAGGAAGCCAGGTCATTATACTAAATTTTTAAGAAAAAGACAAGAAAAATCAGGAAGCTCTTCTTCAACTCATATGTAACACTTTTGCAAAGATCGGGTGGTTCACATAGACCTCCTCACCCCAGCCCTGCTCTCCTATAATTCAAGACTAAACGTGAGCAAAATAGGATGCCTAGCCAAGCCGTAGAGTCTGATGCCACAGCAGAGTTTCTAGAAAGAGAATCTAGTATTCAAAGGAAAAGACGTAACTCTTGCTTGGCCCATCAGCAGCTCTCCGAAGAGTCCAGACAGTTTACAAGAGACGGAACTGTGTGCCGAGGGAGCTGTCGCTGCCTTTACAGTTTGGTCCACAGCAAACTCCTCACTTGTGCCTTGTGGGCATTTCTGTCTCTCGCAGTCTCAAGATGACACTGGGATAGTAGCAGAAATGTGAACAGGTGCACCTATTAAATATGTAAAATTCACATTCTCTTCCACTCATTCCAAGTTGTATTTCTAAGGGGTATAAAAAGTCACCTAATAAAAAGACAGACAGGTAGGAGAAAAAAAAAATATGCATTTTTAGCCCACAAGAATGCAAGTGGGCTCAGCACAACAGCTTTTCACTGAAAATAAATGCAAGCCAATTAAAAATTCCGTTTCTTTTCTTTCAGCTAATTCCTCAGGTTTTGCTAATTAGCAACTAATAGTTCTGTCATTTGAGCTAGGAAACATAAGGAAGAATACCAGCAGTGTGTTTTCAATCAAAGCATTTGCATGAAGGAATGAATCACATTTTCCATGAAGAATTACTGCTTGGGCGCAGTTGGGGCAGAGGCAAAAGCAGTCTTCACACAACTATAAAACTGGAAAAGGAACCTGGGCTTTTGGTAAAGCAGGCAGTGCCTGCCCCACCCCCAACCAGATCAGTGGAGGCCTTGAACAACAGGACTAAGTAGTGCAAGAAGCTTCACACGAAGATTCCTGCAGGGACAGCTTGAACATTAGGCACTTCACAGTAAGAAGGAAGACAGTGAAACACATGTTTTCTGTAAACGAGAGAAGAATAAAAGTTGAGTGCCGGACAGGGTATAGGAATGCTTGAACTATTATGTCACCTGCCTTTGCAAGTTTATAGATCAATAAAAAAAAATGCATAGCAGTAACTGAAAGTGGAGTGTCATGGTGGTTTAAAATGTCTGGCTACAAGTGGAGCAGGTATGGAGAGTTCTACTGAGAGGTCTTGGGGCAGGAGATGAGGGCTCTCTCCCTGACTGCATGTCTAGCCCCAACAGTGTCGTGAATCACACAGAGTGAGGGGTCCTACAGCCCGGAGACTGTCAGCACCATCCCAGGCCTGAGCCCTGCTGCTGGCTCCTCCGCTTGCTCACCCTGATATACAACCCGTCCACACGCGGCGACCCTTCATGTGAGAGCATCCCCACACCCCCCTCCAGGACTTTATTCCGAACATATGTGGTAGATGTTTGAAGTGCCCGCTATCCCTTGGTTTTCTTCTTTTTCCTTTATTTTAAAATCAAAACCACAAGACCTAAAATACATTGAATTCTGCCTTACTACAATTTGTAAAGATGCAACACTGCATACCCAAGTATAATAAAATCTTGTGCAATAAAAGTCTTACAGATGTCCTTCTGAAGGAGAAAAAAAGCAGGGATTTTTTTTTTTCTTCTTTTCCGGTCTTACAAGAAGCCTACCCACATTTTAGAAATACAAAGTCAGTATATACAGAAGCACAAATTAGGCATCTTGAAAAGTCTACATTTTCCAACCACAGAGAAATGAAGAAATCACTGCTTGTGCTCCCAGAGCCAGAGACCTGGGGTGAGAGGACTCTCCTCTTCCTAGCTGGGCTGGCAAACAGCTGCAGGGAAAGAGAACCGCCCACTAGGAGGTTTCTTGACCTTGAGGGTCTAGAAGGGCTGTGGTCAGTCCTGCACGCCAGGACAAATCTGACCAGAACATTATAACTGATCAACAGAGGGAACTTTTCAAATATATACAGACAGAAAAATTCTGAGGAAACTGATCCCTTCAACTCACGTCAGTCATTAGTTTCTCTTAGTTAATTAAATCCGTATGAAGTAAGTAGATTTTATCACCAGGTACCTAAACAAAAACGCTTGCAACACCAGTAGGAGACTAAACAACTCTTTGTAGAAGTTAAAACCTCTAAAAACAAAAATCAAGTCATGTCCTATCTGAATCTAAAGGCTTGGCTTCAGATATCTGAACATTATTTGATATGAATATGCAATACCGCACCGTTCTGTTTTTCTGTGTTTATCACATTTGCGTTTGTTGCAGAAAACACTTTCTGGTAAGCATTGAAAACACAAGACTCCTCCAACACATTCAAAAGCTCTATGTTGTTTTTCCTTACAAACTTGACAGCAATCCTGATTAGCCTAGTGAAGTTCAGTTAGGAAGGATAATCTGTGGAGAAGTCAGAGGCAGAATCCTAACAACTCCCGTGGTATTGAAGGCTTCATTTGCACTCTCCCAAGTCACACTAGAATGGCAAGGACCCTTCTTCAAGGGACAGGAAACGATTCTTAGAGCAGCCAGTGCACTTGGTCAAGTTCATGTAAGCAGCAAGTGAAAAACTGGAACCAGAATCCAAATTCACTGCACCCTGAGCCAACCTGCAGTACTGTGAGGGACTCCCTGTTCCTGGTACCTGCATGATGATCCAGTTTACTTAGGTCAGTTTAGGAAGTACATTGACACAATGGGTCAAAATCACACTTGCCATGTGGTTATGGACAGCTTATCTTGTTTATAGTTTACCACAGAATTTTAATACTGACTCAAACAATGTACTGGGGAAAACTGAAGTACTGTCATTTAAGGGCGCTGTGTCCTCAAAACTGAGGTAAATTAATGAATTCACATCCTACTATAAGCTGTCTAGTGCCCAATATTAGTTAACATCCACTAGAAGCCTAAGAGGTGGTTCCCAACAGACATCTTAAGAGAGCAGGCCATCCCAGGCAGAGAAAGAGCCCCTCCAGTGACCAACAGAGGCCTGAGCCAGAAACCGTTAAAACAAATGAAGCAAGATCAAGCTGCCAATTGTATGAGCAGAGAAAGTTAACGGTTCTCTGCCCACTACCTGCAGCCAAAAGAGATACGCTCATCAGCTGTCCTGACCAATTAAATACCTCACTAATTAGTGGGCATCTGGAAAAGCAAACAAAACATCAATATGGGATGGGAAAAGTTTGTGTTCACACAGAAGGGCAGAAACAATGCAGAGAGCTTGTGGCCAAGCAGCTAGACTTCATTAAAAAGAAAAAAAAAAGTACATGTGCTAGCAGGGTACATAAATACAGGTAGGAGGGGAAGGGGAAGCTCTGATTCTAAAAGGGGCTCACAAATAAAAATACAATCTGGAAGATTTCATAATGTGTTCAGAGAAAAAGCCAACCAGCACTAATGTAAGTATCTTCACTCCTAACAGGAAAAAAAAAAAGGAACAAAACACAACACAATGAAACAAAAACCTTAAATAAAGAAGAGTCCATGAACCGGACGTCACTCCTTATTTCTGTATCTATAGAAACCACCTCTGCAGCAGTAAGAATGACAAGCACTTTTCAAACACAGAAGCACTACCCTCTTTTAAAATACCTCAGAAGAAGCCACAGACCTTTGCCTCCATCCTTCTGAACACTTCTTTTAAAAACATCCTTGCCACCGGAAGTATAATGTACCTCGCATTTTTCCTAGCAATATCATCTGGTAGGGGAAAGAGGCAACGGCTGAGACTGCAGGTTGCTGCAGGGCCCTTTGATCTGATGGGTGTGCATTCCCCTTTGCTGCAAGTCAACTAATGAAGGGATGAAATTAGCTTTTATCCCGGGCACTTTCCTGGAGAAAAAAAAAAAAAAAAAACATACACTAATCAGCTGCCCTCACTAATCACTCATCATCTGGCTAATGACCTTTTGCCTTAAAACACTAAAATTTCTGAATGATGTGGAAAAAGGGAAACGCAAACCAGCCCCCCTCTCGAGAGCTCAATGGTTCATCTGGGACTGGAGCCACGAAGGTTAAATGGCAAGTCTGAATCCCAGCAAGGTGATAAATCTGTAATTAAGGGCCGCGCGCTTTGGCACTTCAATATGAACTTCATTACACCACCACCAGGTTGTATTTTTTTTAAATTAGAAACGGGCCAGAAATAAGCTGAAACTTTATATATGTATTTTCTTTGCATCCTTCTTTTGGAGAAAACCATTGCATACTTGTGCTCAGAGTCCTGGTCAATTTCTCAAACTTTGTTAGGTCGGGAAAAGGAGCTTCCAACATCTCTGGTGAAAGAAAAAGAGTGTGGGTCAGAAAAAAAAATCTTCCACGCTAAAAATTGAACACTAACTTCCTAAAAGAGTTTTGTTTTAACAAATCATTAAACACCAAAATAGCCAAAATTATTAAATTGAAAATCACTAAAAATGAAAATAGTTATAATTAAAGACTTCTACTGCAGCTTGCTTTAATAACTTTCCCCACCAAGCCATTCCCCTCCTGCAGCATTTCCTTGCATGGAGCCAATCTGAGTTGGTTCCACATACATTTGCCAGGAATAGACCAGCTTCCCAGAGGACACCCCCATGAAGGGCTGAAAGGGCGTAGGCAGGTAAGACAATGCCTCTATCTAAAGAGGAAAGGACAAGGAGTAAAAGTAGGAAAAAAGTAGAAGGTGTTTTTTATGTTAGACAAGGTCAATAACTCATAGAGCACATATATGTACACACACACACATACGTGCACATACACACACACACACATTCACACACATCCCTCACGGCCTTCCTTCCCCATGGCAGGAAGCACTTACGGTAGTGAGGCTCCATGTAGCCGTTCCTGGGGTCCATGGCAAATACGGTCCCGCGGTAAGGTACGGAGGGCTCAGCGAGGTGCGGAAGGGACCCATGCACCTCCTTCTTGATCAGAGAGGCCCTCTCGTCGCTGGACGTCGAAGGCTCCTCGCTGATTTTGCTGAGCCCCTGCACACTCTGTGGCTGCATTGTGATTGCGTTTCTTCTCTCTCGGTGATAGATCTGTCCAGGACTTTCATCCTCTAAAGAAAGGAGAAGAATGAAAGATTTTAGAAGCCACATTAAGGAGCAATCAAAAAAAAAAAAAAAAAAAGTCATCAGTTCAGTCTTCCCCTCTTTTTTCTGTTCCCAAAGAGAAGATCTCTTTCTCCTTTCTGGCAACTGCGCATGCTACACACCTTGATGGGCTAGCTGTGAGACAAAACCGCCCAGGAATGAGGTCCAGAATACACACGGAGGGCTTGAGGTAGACAACTGTTTTTCAGGCTCACAGCTGACGTTTCCAAGAAAGTTTTCCACATGGACATGCCAGTATCCCACAGGTCCCAAGTGAGGCTGAAAGCTTCTCCAGCTGCAGCCCATGGGTACTCAGCTGCCCTCTGTCCACCCTGAGGGAACAGCATCTCTGGGATAACGTTAAGTCCAGTTGCCCAGCGGAGCCTTTGGTGGCTCTAGGAGTGTCCAGCCTACATGCCTCAGAGAATGACTATTAAAAAGTAATAGAAAAGTGTCCAAGGCTTATTTTTTTCTTTTTGGTGGTCAGATCTATGACCCACCGAGAAACTTAACAGCAGAGGCAGAAATAAAGCTGAAAGCCCACTGGCATCAAGAGATAGAAAGAGGTCAATGGTAAACCCACAGAACGGCCTAGGAGAGGCTTCCTCCTGCTCACTCAGGACCCCAGCAGGAAAAGAGAGTGAGACTAGAAGCCCAGGCATGGGACACTGCAGGGGGAAGGAGGAAGGCTCCAGCAGTGTTGCTAGCGGTCTACACATTCCTCTAAACAGGTAGGACACATATGAATGAGGCTCTAGGCAGAACGGGCATCTAGTTGCCTAATACTTCCGCTCCCTTTGATCTGTAAGAACTTCCTTTCTATCCATTAGAGCTCCCTACAAACGTGACCAAGCCATACAATTAAGCCAATCCTGGTAGGTAAACCAGGACATGTGGCTCAATTCATCTCCTCTAGTCATCCACACACTCAACTCAGCACCTCTAAGCAAGTTCCATACTTAATCAATAGGCTGGGCTCGGACAGTTAAGTTCTGGCGGACACTGGGGTGTCTGGATATCATTTAGAAATCTGTTTCAAAAATGATTTCATAGTCCTCATCTCAAAATTAAAAAAAAAAAATACTTGGAGGATCTGTGTAGTAATATTTTTGTCCAGTTTAGATGGACATATTTTGAACATATCTTGTCCCAGGTTGTAATCTCATCCTCAACAGAGCAGAAATGATAGCTAAAAGCCTCCCAAAACCAAGAAAACTGGGCTTCATAGTTTCATAGCTTGTTTCAAATTCAGAAGAAGGTAGACTCCCACACCTAGCCAGCCCATAAAATTACAGACTAAAAATAACAAATGCGATCTCATATCAATTAAGGATCTGAACTACTTGAAGCCAGTAGCAACTTCAGTCTTTCTGCCCATGTGCAGGACTTGAAAAATAAGCAATAAATTGTTTTAGCCTAGCAAACAACTTGCAAAGCAGAACAAACAATGAGGTATGCTTTGGTCTTTACACCGAATTTGCTGACTGCTACAGGGTAACTGTGAAATATTATTTTACTATTGTTTTGTGCAGATCCTCACCCCAAACCCTGTAATTAAGGCCCACATTACAAGTTTAATCTATCAAGCAACAACTAAAACAACACAAAAATTGGCATAACCCCACATTTTCACATTAATCTTTCCAAAAGCAATTCAAATCATGTTTTTGTGCATTTTAAAACATACTGCAAAAAGTCTCCACATTTTTGTTTTCCCTTCTGACTAACACGTTGGGGCATTAGTCCATCCTTGTACTTCATTAGTGAGGTTGCAAACCATACGGACAGGGCTTCACAGTTGCATAAGCCCTGAAAGGTGTCAAAAACACTAAAACATGTTGGTTTTATAAAAATTTCTATAACCTGCAAGTGTACCAAGTCATATTTTCCACTAATTTGCACTCTGTGTGAAATCTTTGTTTTAAATTCCAACCTGAAGTGAACTTCTAGCAGAGGTGCACATTCTGTAGAATGGCCCTGCATTTGCAAGCTGCGAAAGCCTTCCTGGGGGTGGGGTGGGGGGGTCTCTGACACATAATTAGCATTCTCTAGAAAAGATGAATAACCAAGCTCTATTAATCTGTTCCAGGTTTTAAACAGGATTTCCCTGACTTAATCTTCCTAGAAGAAATTAACCGTTCTTCCCTTAAAACTACATCCCTATAATAAACTCAAGGTTCTTTAGAACGATGTGTTTCTTCGATGAATGTTTGAGTCCAACTTCCCCAATAATTGAATAATCAGTATGGTCTGATCAGAGAGCCTTTCCTCCAATCTCCTGGGAAAAGGAACCAGAAGATGGCCCCATAGACATCTTGGTATAGAAAGGTATGGAAATGGGGTGCCTGGGAGCTCCCTGATGCCTTCCACGAGCGTTATCCTAACATAGGCGAATACGAAAGTTACAGCAAGAAGTAACCAAACTTCAAATATTCAAGGCAGAAAATAAGTTATTCCCTGTAGTAAAACTAAATACAAATGAGAATATTTTTTAATATAGGAACATTCATCGGTGCATTTTATAGTACTTGGTGCCATAATACTTCTACTTCACACTCCCCTCTCAGGAAGAACATTCCAGCAGATAGAGATTTCATGAAGTGTACCTTGTGCAGAGTTGCTTTTGATGCACTCCCAGATATAAACCTGACAGTACACATGCTTCAGAATACAAACAGCTACCAGTCTTGAAAGCACTCTGTGTACCCAGGACAGAGAGACAGAAACTTTGCAAGCTGTATTCCTGCCTACTCTTACGAATCCAGCAACCACTGCAGTAAGCCAAAGAGACCAAAGCTGTCTCCTCTGGTTGAGCGGAGCCAAGCTGCTCAATAAAGTTTGAGAGTCAGTGCAGACAGGATACGCCAGGCCAAATTATTGACAGAAACATAGTGTCCACCATGGCAACAGGCAGAAGTCGGCTGCAAAAATGTAAGCAAACAGCCCACTGCTCCGAGAGCATCTGCCAATGGACTTTAACAGCCAAACACAGAGCAACTGTTTGAGCCTCTCTCTGCTTAACAGCTGCAAACCCAAAGGTCAAACAGAAACGTGCAATTCACTAAAAACTTTCAGGAAAGAAGAATGGACTTGTAATACCATGGTCACAATCCCACTTTTTGGCCTTCTTTTTCATGTATATCCTTGTTCAAGTGCAAGTGAGCAAAGCCCCTGCCCCCAAAGGAGCAGCCGCCAAAGCATCACATTTTAGAAGCTGCCTAGATTTTCCAAACTCATCCAAAAGCAACAGTCATGGACTCAGGCCCCCTCAGAGCCAGCAACTCAGAAAACTCAAAAGCCCCTTCACTGCAGACAGTGCCTAGGATGTTGATCATAAAGGTCTGGACAAAGTCACCCTACTGTGCCAAGCAAGACCGGGACATAAGCTCCTGGATGCTGGCTTCTCAACTCCTGGGCAGTCTGTCATGCCAAAAGAGGAGGCACGCTCTTTTTTGCATGGGTCTTCAGAGAAAAGTTTCAAACCATTTTTCCAACATGAAAAACAAGCTCTGCCGGGCACCACTACACAGGGACACCCCTGTCACTTAAATAAACAAGCTGCTGGGGAGCTCACAGCACACGTGCTCACCCACCCTTTCCCTTAACATCCATGCATGCTAACCGAGCGCACGCCCCATCCTATTTTAATACCATTACTCCTCTCTTGCCCTAGACCTGGAAGCCACAGAGGGTGAGAAAGTCATACTTACAAGTCAGTGCCCGAGCTCTGGCTAGAGACTTTCTGCAAACTTCTCTTGGGGAGCTTTCTCTAGCCGTGCAGACCCTCTAGGAATATTCTCTTGGCCTCTCTCAGCCTCTCCCTCTCCCTCTCCTCCCAGGCTCCCATTAGAGGAATTAAAAGTGGTTGGAGCCATGCTAAATTTAACAAGCTCATTAGTATTCTTTGCGAGTGCTTCGGAGTGAACTCTCCCTATTGAAGCAGCTCTCTCCAGCAGAAGGGTCAGGCGGCTAATCATTAAATCAAACTAATGTCACCCTATCACAATCGGCCCCAGAGAAGGAGGGTTTATTATTTCAGTTTATGCTAAATAAACGGTTTTACAAATGGTCCCCAAGCAAGGTCAACAGCAGCTTCAATTACAAGACAAACTTCACAAGAGTTGCTATAAACCAAGTACTCCATATTGACTTAGGGACAGGCTCAGCTCCACACTTTGCCACTAGCAGGATTGTACGGGAATGCATATTGTAAAATAAAGGAAGGGGTGAGCTTTTTTTTTTTTCTTTGCCAGAATTTGCGACTGCACTGCGACTCCTCATCTCATTCGCCTCTCTCCAACCAGCTAGCCTCTCAGCTCAATTCACCCCACACAAAGGCTGGAGCCCAGACCTCAATGGACCGAGTGAAACATGTTCAAAACTAGGCTCTCTATTGTGACTGAATTTCTTAACATCTTTTCAAAAAGCAGAGAATGCCTTGAGGCTAAAGGAAGAAACAGGCTAATGGTGAATTGGGAATTCTGAGCAAATTTCAGAGCCCTTCCTCCTAGCTTTTGAGGTTGAAAGCAAGCTCTTTCCTTTCAAGTTTCAAAGTCCTTTTTCCTCCCGCAGTGTCACAGAAGGATTTGAAAAGAAGGTAATTGTGCTCGTAGTCTCCCTGATCAGAGCTTACGTCCTATTTCTGGTATTTCGGAATACTTCTTGCAATAATAGTGCATATAGCTCAATCCCTCAACCGGCCTGCACTCTGCAATTGCTCATTAAATGAACAATTGCGGGTAGAAAATGCCTTTTATGTTCAAGGTCTGGATATAAGATAAGCATTCTAGGACTCTAAATTTGGTTTACTAAGGAAATTCTCCATCATTAAATTACAAAACTGAAGTCAGAATATCAGGCTTTCCCAGAAAAGTGGTACTCAGATTGCACTGAGCCAAAAAAGGAGGGCGGGAGAGGGCCGGAAAGGAGGAAACAAAATGTGAACAGGGGAGCAAGGAAAAGAGTGGATACTTGGCTTTCTAGGTGAATGGGATTTTAACAAGAAAATAGTATTCCCATGCTTCAGGTCTGAGTTCATGAGGCCTTGTAATTCTGATATCAAACGATAAAATAAAGTCACCTTGAAATGAATTAAAACACAGGCTCAGGCTCAATAAATATGCACATGCCTTGTGCTAGCCCTTCGCTGGTAAACTCCTTGTCCTTCTTTAATAGCCTTTTATCTCCTCCATGGACATCATCAACTCATTTGATCCTCACAGGCTTGAGACACGGTGCCCTAACAAGTATCAGGCTCCCAGGTAGCACGTCAGTGTCCCAGGTAAGTGGATGATAAGGAGGACATTTCAACCCACAGGGCCCTGTCAACAAGACGTCAGGTGCTGGCATGGGATTTTTGTAGTAATACTTGGATGTGGACCACTGCTATCACCACCAGTAAAAGGAAACGGAAAAACTACATCTTCATGTATAGAGTTCTTTTAAAACTTACATGTTCCCCCATCCAGATTGTGTTAACCTAATCTCACTTCTCAGACACACAGAGCAGGACTCAAATGGCAAATCCGTGGTGCACCTGGGCCAATGTGGCACAAAGGCACCAGCACTGTCCCCTCCCGCCCACGCATGGGGGGGATGTACTCTAGCCTTACTCTGCTTGGCTGGCCAGTCCAGGTCCCACACTGCGGAGCTCAGCGGTGGCTTCTGTGTGGCACCGGAGTCTTTGTGGGCTTCAGGAGCTCCAGCCCTGTCCTCCTGCCATGCACAAGGCTTAGGGCATTGATTTCTGCTTTCCTGTCTGTAGCTGCCTCACTGAGTGTGGAAAGGGCATTACTGCATACTTTCCCTGTTACACGCACTTATTGCGTCTTATCAGCTTTTATTTTTTCAGTTATTTATATTTCGATGTTCTCTGAATAAAAACCAAGGCAATCTGAGTCCCCGACTCCCTGCTTCTAAATCCCCCTATGACTTCGACCAGAGGGAGATCAGAAAGGAAACAGAGAAGAAGCTGAGGCAGAAGCAAGGCAGAATTATGCTAGGCAGTGGAAGATAAAGTGACTGTGGCCTTTCAAGGCAGAACAGTTTCTCTCCACCTGGCCCGCAGTCTTGGGGGGGTGGGGGTGGGGGGGTTACTGCTCTTAGAATGTGTGGAGTTTGGCTTCCAAAGAGACTAAACCAACAATACCTTCCCTATGAGCACTGCCAGTCTCCTTGGGGTCAGATGCTGCCCTTGTGCAGCCACACATACATCTCTCACTGACAGTGACGGATGGCAGAGGGAGGGGCCCAGATGGATCCAAGAGGGAAGGCCGGCTTTGTCTGCAACCTTTAAACCCTGAGGCTGGGCCTGCAACTTAAGATGGTTGCCCAAGGCAGGAAGCTGAGGAGAAATACAACTGACTATCCTCCCTCCAGGAGACTGAAACTCTTTCTCTCTTGCACTCTCCTGATCAGGATGGGTGCTCTGGGATAAAAGAGAAAGTAGAAACCACTACTTTGGAGACACAGGACTGACCTCCTCACTGTTTCAGCAGTCCCAAGGCTCTGTTTGCCAACGAGGAAAACCTGATTTAGACTGACCAAGCTCTCACTGGTCCTTCTTAGAATAACTGGCTTCCCATACAGGCTCCGGCTCAACCCAAAGCTGCACTGCCACCTCACACCCAGGCTACTTAGATCACGGAGCTCCAGACAACTTCAAAGAGGTCCCTGGGATGGAAATGAGCAGGCAGGGAGAGCAAGATGAGACTGCAGATGAACTCAAAGGCAAGCTCTAAAAAGGCTGTTAGCCAGTGCAGCTACAGCGTTCATGGCAAGTGAAGTTCCTGCCTCTTAGAAAAGATGATGACGAGATGAGCAGATGGCACATCTAGCTTGCCCCAGGCGTCCTCAGGTGTACCTCAGGCTCCTGACCTAGGCTGAGACTCACTAAACCACACCCAGACCTCGGGAGGACGATTCTGAAGACAGGTGACAAGAGCCCCAGGACCTGTAAGGACACTCTACCAATACACCCACTATTCACCTAGTAAGTCCTAGTGCAAACCCAAGGGTACCAATCAAATTCAAGTACTTGATGGGCAGGACAAGCCAAGTAAGTTCTGCTTATCCTTGGGGTCCTGGGAAAGGAAAATGCAAAGACTGCTCCAGGCACTCCCCTTGGAAAGGAAAAGGGGCTCTTCCTTATTTTCCAAGAGGCTTGGTTGGATGAAGAATCTACACTGTCAAAACTTCTATTAGTCTGCTAGTAGTTGCTACTTACCACCAATGTAGTATGTAAGAAATTTCCAGAGGGTCAAAAAACTATCCCTTCGGGCCGGCGAGATGGTTCAGTGGTCTAAAGCACCTGCTTAGGAGGGCTCAGGCAACTGCGGGGACTGCAGTTCGATCCCCGGCACCACATGCTGCGCCAGCGCCACCACCAGGGCAGGCTGAGCCAGCCACAAAATGAATAAATAAAGAAACAAACACAATAAGCAAACAAATAAATAAATTTTAAAAAAAATTAAAAAAAAAAAACCATCCCTTCTTCTTATAAGTATATTTGTGCCTACTGGTGATAAATATTGTTCTGAACACTCAGGTTCAGAGAATTCTTTGAGAACTCAGTTTAGGCTCCTTTTGGGATTGGTTTTGTTTTGTTTTGTTATGTTTTGTTTTAATGGGTTTAGGAGGGGTTGTATTGTTTTGTTTGAAGTTGTAGGGACTAAACCCAGGGTCTTTACAGTAAGCTACATCTCCAGATCTTTTATGTATTTATTTTGATACAGACTCTTGCTTAGTTGCTAACTGCCCAGGCTGGCCTTGATCTTCCCCTCCTCCTGTCTTAGCTTCCAGGCTTGTGCTGCCATGCGGGCCTAGCTTAGACCTTTCTTAAGCTAAGACCTGCAGGGTCTCCCCTGACCTGGCACACAGAGGCCAAGCAGTTAAGATTCCACAATGAGATCCACAGCCTAACTTTACTGGAAACAATGAGAAGCTTGTTCCCAATTCCAAGGAGTCCAAGCTGTTGCCTCCCCGCTGGCTAAACAGTAAGATAGGTGAGCTGCTCTCACTCTGTAGTTCAAGCTCGGCCCTTG
>PVKN010019067.1:0-16537 GCA_004027915.1 Capromys pilorides | reverse complement strand
TATATATAGTCCAATGTTCCATAATTGTAGTGGGATACTGGTGAAACTGGCATTGTTGGAGGCTGTTGGTATAAGCCTCTTACAGCTCATCGTACTAATCTAGCTCTGTGTTCTATGTCTCATAATTAAGCTTTTCTGCTGGGTGATCGAGGGCAAGTTAAGGCCCGACCTGTATAATAGATAATTCATCTTTTGTTTTGATTTCTATTTTTTAAAAAATATGTATTTATTTATTTGGGGCAGGGTCTTGTTAAATCGCTTGGACTTGTAGTGATCCTCCTGTCCTCAGCCCCACCCCCCGAATTACAGGCCTGTGACACCACACATTTCAGGCCAACTTAGCAAACCCAAGGTGCCAGAGCTGGCAAGGCGTGTAGTAGTGGGGATCGAACCTGGGTCCTTGTGCTTGCCAGACAGGTACTTAGATCCCTGAGCTACTGCTCCAGTTGAAAAATTGTACGTGTATGTGTGTGTGAGTGTGTGTGTGTGTGTGTGTGTGTGTGTGTGTGTGTGGTACCAGGGATCAAACTTGGGACCTTGCACTTGCTGGGCAGGCACTTATGCCACTGATCTATCTTCCCAACCCTTGGTTCCTACATTGTTTTGGCAACCGAAAATGTCTCAAAACACTGCAGAAGTCCCTCTGTTGAAAACTCCGGATTTACATACAATTAACTATCGTCCCCTTGAAAGATTACCCAAATTAGACCCGTAGAAAGCACCCGACTGAATGTGTACTGAGTCATGTCAGCATCAAGGAAAGTTATGTTTATTACACCTATTTGGCCCACGTGACAAATATGTTATGAAGGAATTTACAGTGGATCCATTTCAATAAAACTTTCACAGCATCATCCTACCACCTCTGGAACATTAAATCCTTATTAGGCAAATCAATATAAATGGCTCTGTTGGTATGAAGATTTGTTACGGAGGACCAGTTTAGACTCCAAAAATCTAAGGAGTTCTGTAGCCTCGAAGCCCCTGAAACTTTCTTCTTAGTTTTCTGGTGTGTATACAGTGAGGATCACCGCATAAGCTGGATCTATATAAGCACAACTTTGGATACAAGTGTTTCTGCAATAAATAACATTTCCCCTGTATACCCACACTGCAGCTGAAAAGGCCTTGGGGGACAGAAAATAACTGATCCTTTTAGAAAAATAAAAATGCTGTCCGAGGGAAAAGAACTCGAAGGAATAGAAGCATGTATAAGGAGAGCAGCCTCTAAGTAGTTATTGGTAAGAACAGATTGAACCTAAAGAGAATGAACTTTTGAACAAGAGCCTGAGCTGTTGGTGAGCTACACTAGAAAGCTTGATGTAAGTGGATCCTTTGATTTCGTCACAGCCACAAGACCTCCGTGCTCTGTGCCCTACCAGACAGGTCTAGCACCTCATGAGGGAGAGGACAAGGCACGCGGGGGAGTGGACCAACCAGGGAGGTGGCCTTGTGAGGACTCGGGAAGCCACGCCCCATGCTGTCAGAAGCAGCGGATTCCTTGGTACCTCAGGGCTGGGGCCAGGGTGCAAGCGGAGGGCGGCACCCACAGCCTTCTAAACGACTTTCTTTTTACATCAGAAACACCAAGGGCCAGCATTTGCGGAAGGAGACGCTCGATGCATGCCTCTTCACCCTTCTGCAGAGGCAAGAAGGATCACTCTGCCATCCATGCGCACTCCCCAATGCCCACTCGCTGCAGCCCAGCACGGCCAGCTACAGGGTCAGCAGCACAACTGGGAGAACATGAGGACAGACCGCTCTACTAAGAACAAAAGGTCGTGCTTTCTCCCCTGCCTTTCCAGGCATGCTGTCGCCTTTCGTAGCCCGGCTGCTCGAACTCCTCCCCACCATGCACACTGCCAAGCCAGGGCTCCAGCCTGCGTCCTCAGAGGAAGCCTGTGCTCTCCTCTACGCAGTCACAGGTGCCGCGGGCCACGCCCAGCCAGGCCACCTGGGAGGCAGGCTCATGTTGTCTGTCATCAGCGGCCTCTGATGGCAGCTCCTAGATGCAAGGCCACAGGGCCTGCCGCGTTACCCTTCCTCGGAGAAGGCCACACGTTCCGACCTCTCACTTGGCCAGCAACTGTGTTTCACATGCGGCGACGCTGCCAGCTGTGCCCGCTGTAACATGCTGAATGGGCCCCGCGAAGGAATCAGAGCCGGCATCCAGCTCAGCATTCGTTAAGATCCAGCCTCTGAGCGCCACCCACTGTGAGCTGGCTAAGTCCCCTGGTACACAGGAGACAAGAAAAGAGCAACGACTCCAGAATTTGGTGGGAGCGAGGAGAGGTCAAAATCAGTAGTCCCTCTCTAGGCTCTGAGGCAGAGAGAGTGAAGGCTTAGGCAGATTCCACCGCACCCAGGAGATCAAGTGTGAGCGGCAGGGCCCGCTTGCCTCTGGTTATTTGCATTGTATATTTTGGCCTTCTGTTCAGACCTGTGATACCACACATTGTGACCATAGGTGACAGGGCTTAAGTCAAACCCAGGAACTCTGCCATGCCTCTCACAGCGAATACTAGGGACAGAGCCTCAGGAGCACGGATGGGTGACATCTCAGGAGTGCTGCAAATCAAGGCAACTCTGTCAAAGGGTGCCATCCTGGGTACAGTTCTCCAAGAAGGAGGGGACCAAGTCAAGGGGGCATTAGCTTCAGTGCTTCACAGCTGTCCAGCAAGTAAAAATGGAACTTTGCATCAACACAAAGCAAAGTAGAACAAAGTCTCTGAAGAAGGAGAAATTCCCTGTGTGTGGCAGGCATAGGTAAGGGTCATTGTGATGGGGTTTGCATTAAGAGCTCAAAGACAACGCCTCATCCAGGAGAACCAAAGCCCACAGGAGTCTGGGGCTAGAAGAAATGCACTGTGTGGTCTATGTTCCTCTCAGTGGTGTCAGATATCCGAGGTACCAAGCAGGAAACAAGACTCAATGAAAAAAAAAAAAAAACAATAAAATAATAAACCTAAGTTCACATCAAGGTGCTTAAGCAAATAAAGACCTTTAATCTTTTTCAAAACCAATACATAAACGTTCTATTCTTGGGGAAATATAGTAGAATTAAAGTGTCCCTATTATATTGCATCTATGAGGGGAATCCGACGTTACCTGAACATGCTGCATTATCAGTTGTTATGTACATTGTTCAAACACCCGTTCCTTTAGGTACCGAATGAAGCAGATACTTCAGCTGCCAAGTTTTCACCAAAGCAAGTTCATAACAAGTCCTCAGGTGGCACATCTTAGGACCCTGCTAATGAAGACGCTAGTCGCCTGTCAGTGGGGAACCCCTGGGTGGCACCTTTAGGGGTCCAAATCAGCTGGCTTTGTTACCCAGATTCCCATCATAGGTGAACTAGGATAGGAGAAAAATTTATGACTCCATAAAATGACCTCACATTATCAAATGGAAAAAAGCAAACATTAAGCTATTTTATACATTTCAATAATGGTTCGGCTTCAGTGGCCTCGCTTTATGCCTCTCTTTATAACAAGGGAACTGTTACTACACTTCTGCCTTCCTCTCCTTGTTGAGCCCCAGATTGCCTGCAAGAACGATAAAAATAAATGAAGTCCATTGGATAAAATTATTATTTACACAGAGGCAATATTAATTTTATGTCAGTAGGTTTTAAAAGCAAGTGAAAGTGTATTCACTGAACTTCTACGTTAGCTAAGCCAACAAGATCACTTTCTACGAAACAAGAAGAGACCTAGAGACAGCACCACTGCATGGGATGCTACTGAAGGATGGACATGGAAACATGTTTTTGCAAGGCAGGAAACATAGACACAATATAATAACCAGCTCTAAAGGAGAGTAGTAAAATTACTAGTCACAGCCCTCATTCATCTCAGTTACAGTGGACAATGGTAGGAGGGCTGGTTTCCCTGTTGCTAACTGTAAGGCCTGATGTCTCTGCCAACATACTGGCCACTGCTCTATCATCACCACTGGTCACTTCCTGCTAGCCAAGGCCAGTAAGATTATGCGAGCCAACACCTCCACCGACCACCAACTTCTCTCTTGACTACACCCCCAAATCTGTTTTAGCCTGGTTCCCATAACACCCCCATCCTCTTGCGTTCCTACCAAGTCCAGAACTCTCATTCCCATCCTTCCTTTTAAATGGTGCACACCAGGGCTGGGGAGATAGCTCAGAGATCTAAGCATCTGCATGGTGAGCACAAAGACTCAAGTTTGAACCCCAGTACCACATGCCTGTGCCAGGCCCAGAACCCCATGTGCACCGGTCCAGTCCCAAAACCAGACATTGTGGAGCATGCCTGTAATTGCAATGCTGGGGATGCTGAAACAGGAGGGTCACCGTAACTCGGAACTGTGTAGGGAGACCGTATTTCCAATAAATAAAAAAATAGGAAGAAAAAAAATTAAATGGTATACTCCAGCACCTTCTGACTCTTCCTATATTTCCTTGATCAATGCATCACCTATCGTTTTATGAATTTTCTAAAAACTGGCTACTCCAAAATCTACAACCTTCTCCCAGAAGTAAAGAGGTTGCTGTGGCTTGTGTTTGAATGGCCCCCCTAAGCTTCATGTAGACGTAAGTGGGGCTTTTCAGAAGCGACTGGATCTTGAGGGTGAGATGCTGGGATGAAGTGTGGGACCCTGCGATCAGAGCTCTGTGGCTACTACATTAGTCTGCTGGTTGCTGGGTCATAGGCCTTGGAGTAGGAGATGGGAAACCCTGTGCTGGGTGTGCGTGCTGCCCACCATAAAGGTAGCCATGTGGGTAGAGCAAAACACAAAGCTCGGGGTGGCCGCTGGCTCTTTGTTTGCTTCTTCACCACTGTGCTGTTCTGCTGCCTCCTCGCTCTCGGCCCATCATGAAGTGCTTCTCCTCTGTGAGGCCCCTGCCTTTGCCTTACCACTCTGCCTTGGAGCTAGCCAACACCAACTATGAACTGAAACCTCTACAGGCAGTGTGCTATTAAAAAGAAAGAAAAAGAAGAAGAAGAAGAAGAAGAAGAAGAAGAAGAAGAAGAAGAAGAAGAAGAAGAAGAGGAAGAGGAAGAGGAAGAGGAAGAGGAAGAGGAAGAGGAAGAGGAAGAGGAAGAGGAAGAGGAAGAGGAAGAGGAGGAGGAGGAGGAGGAGGAAGAGGAAGAAGAAGAAGAAGAAGAAGAAGAAGAAGAAGAAGAAGAAGAAGAAGAAGAAGAAGAAGAAGAAGAAGAAGAAGAAGAAGAAGAAGAAGAAGAGGAAGAGGAGGAGGAGGAAGAGGAGGAAGAGGAAGAAGAGGAAGAAGAAGAAGAAGAAGAAGAAGAAGAAGAAGAAGAAGAAGAAGAAGAAGAAGAAGAAGAAGAAGAAGAAGAAGAAGAAGGAGAAGAAAAACCCTTCTTCCTGTTACTTTGGGTGTTGGGTATTTTGTCTCAGCCATGAGAAAAATCACCAAGATAGAAATATTTTCAAGTAAATCCAGCAGAGACACCTGTGGTCCTAGGGAACACCGTGATCTGCCCTCACCACCAGGCTCCTTGCTGGCTGCTCCTCCTCGAGGCTGACTGAATCACTGGCTCAGATACCTCGCCCACAACCTCGGCCTTGGCCTCCTTTCCCCTCCTGCATCCTCACAAACTCACCCCTATGCTGCACCCATATCCTGGTCACTTCCCTGGCCCAGGCCTGCTCTCTTCCCTGCTCAAGCCTGTTTATTTCTCTCCACCGTCAGCTATTTATATAGGCTTTCCTCTTTCTCCCTTTAGTTCTAATTCTGAAGCATCACCTCTAGACAGCTTTCGATGCATTTCTTTATAATTTCCCCCATTCCCACCTGGCCCTGGAGCGCATTAACACTCATTTCCATTACATCCCGCTTTGCCCTACAGCTAGCTGTGTGTGTGACTCATTCTACAAATGTGCCTAGAGTCTCCGTCTCTGGACAGTACTGTGTGCAGCTCGGACAGACCGTCAATATCTGAGAACCCAGCGGATGGAGGGAAGAACACAGCTCCACAGACACCTCTTGCCTCACGATGGATTTGCTCCCATTAAAATGCTATTCAGGTTTCCTTTTCTCCTATGACCCTGCCATTCACTGTCACAGATGTTTCGCTGGCTCATTCACATTCGCCTAACATCTGGGCCAAATCCATGAATTCCCATGGTCACGAGAAATGTCCTTTGTAAATGTCATCATTTTCCAATTACTGGTCAAAAGGATGAGAAGATTACTCTAGGCAGGCAGGCTAAAAGGATGTGTCCTCTTGGGCCTGAAAACAAGAGAGCAGGCGGAAGAGAGAGCCAGAAATAGAAACGCGGAGGGGCCGCAGCAAGCCGCTGCAGCACGAGTCAGCCGCTGGAACCCCACAGAACGAGGGACAAACGAGGAAGACGTTCCAGTGCGTGACAAAGGCACATCTTCTATATTCATTTTTCTAGGAGGGGAACATAAATATCTTGAAGTGGCATCAGATAATTCTACAGATACTAGACTGCTTGGAAAAATGAGACTATTTTTTGCAAAAGCCCCAGATCTGTTGTTCTCAGATTTTAGCTGAAATCACTCTACAGGTATTTAATGCTACTCTTCAGAGGGAATGCACCAAAGATGGCAGAGTTGGTAATATTTGAGTCCGTTCACATATATCAGCCTTTGAAAGTGTAACGAGTCAGAAATTAAGGGCAGCAGTGATTCCTGTGGTGAGCATGTTGAAAATGACCAGAAGAAATTCATGACAGATTTTCAAAAATTACTGAGACATTCATACCAAAGTTATCACTAAGACATAATAGAATACTAAATAACAGCAAAACAGATCAGATACCATACGCATGCATCTCTTATTTTCAGGAAGTAAGCCTGCAACCTATACACAACCAATCCTACATTTTGCAGATATGGAGACACGGCTCAGAGAGGTCTCACAGCCACATGGAAGAACTGAAATTTGTCACAAAGCCTTAAAATCAGGCGCATCTTTGTGTCCGGAAGGCGCACCCCTCATTTCTGCTGCCACCCTTTGCTGTTTGGGCTAGGAGGCCCAGCTGAACCAAGGAAAAGCCCAGCTGAGGAAGACGCAGACGACCCCTTTCCACTTCTACCAGCTGCATTCCCATCGGGCCTCAGTGGGTTTCCCTGGGCACGGAAACATCACTACAGAACTCTCGGCAGTGGCACATGTCCCCCGTGGAGCCAGAGACTTCACTGGACAGGAGGGACCCCAGCAAAGCCCAGGAGAGCGCCACCAGCCTTGAAGAACTCCGCTGTGGTCAGGCCAGTGTCAAGAACAGTTTTCTGTTGACCTTCTTCACATCTTCCTTGGGAAGGGGTGACCTCAGTCCCAAGAGGCTGAATAGCATCCATCAGCTGAATATAAATGTACACGCCACATCTGTTGCTCCTACTTGAGATGAAGAGTGACCTCCGCGTGGACACTGACTACACGCACCCCTGACTCGACCCTTCCTCTCATTCCCAAGTCTCTCGCCACAGCTAGAGTCACTTCTGCTTTCTCTAATGCCCCCACGATAATGCACACCATTAGTGAATTCTTTTATCACTTTCTCAAAATTAGTGTCACATCGCAACCTCCGCCCACCTCACTCTGTCTTCCCAACGCACGCATCTCCTCTTCAGTGGTGTGGTAGAAGCTTTCCTTGCTGGACTGGTGCCTCACACCCTTGAAGAGCCTATTTCCTGCACTGCAATCAGAGCAAACTTTGTAAAGAAGTATGCGCTCTAATGATTCTAGCCTTCCGCAAGTCCTCCTACTGCTCCAGCCACACAGCTCCTGAAAAGACAAAGCCCCAGACCCTGGTGAACAAGCCCGGCCCTGTGGCTAGCTAATCCATTTCTGCATCTTGTCCAGATTTTTCATTTGTTACATGAGCCATACATGTGCATACATGCATGAACGCACAAACATACCCATGCAAACACATTTGTGAGCATATATCTCACACATATGTGCACACACATGCATATTGTGCACACATAGGGCCTTCACGGTGGCCTCTCTGGCCACAGGGCTCAACACCTTGCCACCAGTGCGGGCTGGCCCTTAGAGCCCAGGCACTTCTCCAGGTTCCACCGAGACACAGCCTTCCATTGCCCAGGCTTTCCGCAGGGGTCAAGACCCCAAGACACCTTCCCAGCCAGGCAAGCTAAAGTGTCTGTCTGAAACCAGGCTGGTGCACACCTCCAATTCCAGCACTCAGGAAGCTGGAGCAGGAGGTCAGCTGCAAGTTCGAGGCCAGCCTGGGCTACACAGTGAGTTTAGGATGAAACTAAACAACATAGCGAGATCCTGTCTGGATGATGATGATGATGATGATGATGATGATGATGATGTAAAAGTAAAACAAATAAATAAATAAAAGGATCTGTCTGCTACTTCTACCAGATCCCATTATTATTATTTTTCTTTTTTCATAAAAATAACCTGAAATGGCTCAGTTGCTGCGCTTGTGGGCTTTTTCATTTGTATAGCCTGTGAGATAAGATTTATTAAAATACAGGACCATGATCCCCACAATTTGTTCTTCTCATGCATGTGTACACAAAACCTCACACCATACAGCTTCAAACATCCACTGAAGATAATAAATACAGAAAGCCCTCTCGTAGCCAACAGGTGAAGACACCTTTGCTTCCTTCAAAGAAGGCAAATGAGCTGGGAGGCCCAGGGAAGGGAACAGAACCCAGCGCAGGCTGGATGGAAGGCAGCTGGTCACTTCCCAGAGGCTCGGTCCTCACCACCTCACGGATGCAGGGCACCAATGCTTTGAGGGGAGGAGCTGCAGACTGTGGGTTATTATAATCAATATATGTACTTTTCATGCCCTCACTAGTCCTTCAGCCCACAAAAAAAGGTGACAGACATTTCATTTACTTTTCTGGCAACTCCAGTGCCTACGATACAGTATGGTGCCTACGAATATTACTGATTGGTCAACAAGATCTTGAAGGGAACAGCAATCGATGTAGTATTTGTCAGCGCAATGGATAAGCTCTATGGGAAGACTATGGTGCTACCTGCTGCATGATCATAAAACACGCCATCCACTTCCTGTGCCCATGAGTAAAGACTTTTGCAGAGCTTCTCAAGTTAGTTTGAGGTCAGCCTAGTAGATGAGGCTTTGGAAAAAAACAAGTCAATAAAGAACTTGAAAAGCTGCTTCAAAAGCATCGGCAATGGACTCATGAGCAACGCTGTGACAAGAACATGGGCTGGAAAAGGTGGAATTGGGCTCCTCACTTTGCTAGCCTTCAATGGGGGAGAACATTACATGAACAGCACAGTAGCTGAAAAATGATTCCCAAGTGGTTTTACTTCTGTATCTCAAAATATTAAAAGCTATATGGTTGTGGATCATGAAAACAAGAAAAAGAACAACTCCTAAATGCAAATCTAGGAAAAGGAATGAGAGACTGAACTCATGGTCCAAGTTACCTTTAGACAATGAGTTACACCAGTTACAAACCGGTGGAAGACGTCATGCCACCCATTTGTGCAGTCCGCAGGTTAGGGACCATCCACAGCGATCCTCGGTCTGCAGAGCCCCAGGGACACCTGGGCTGCTGCACGCAGACCACGTAAGCTCAGAACCTAGCTTCTTATATCCAATGCCTGTATTGCACGTGTTGCCCGTAGGAATGCGTGCATGCCCTGCCATGATGCTGTAGCTTCTGGAATTCAGAGATAAATCCAACAGCTTAAAAATCACCTGAGCAGCTGTAATCATAGTATTCCAGGTGGCTGGGCAGGAGTACAGCAAGTTGGAGCACCACCCCGGGCAACTTAGAAGACCGCATCTCAAAATTAAAATGAATATCTAAAGGACCAAGAGTGGCACTCAGCGCAAACCTTGGGCTCATTGCAGCACCACAAAAAAATAAATAAATATAAAAACATATCAGTAAATTTGAAAGCACTCAGGCTGCTTTCTAGCAATCAGGAAGCATGGAAGATTTGACAAATACAAAGAGGGATTTTTAAAAAAATGCTTGAAGAAAAGAAATTTCCAACAACCAACTTAGAGCCTTCTTGAAAAGAAACAATAAAAGCAGCTTAGTATTTAATTAAAGCTGTAAGAGTGTGTCGCCTTCCGGCCAGGACCGGTGACCCGGTGTCCCTATAGAGTAAGCATGTGGAGAAGCGCCTGCGTCCCCTTGGTCCCCACCACAGGGCCTGAGGCCACACACAGATCCACTGTGGGTTTAACGAATGAGCCGATGAAGCAGTCAGAAACAGTGAAAGACAGCATCCAGTACTATCGGAGGAGGCTGGGAACCCAGAAAGTTTTCCAAGTATGGAAATCATGTCAACGTACGGGATGTAAATGCAGCCTGCATCTGGCAAAGAAAGGCCATGAAGTCACAAGTTAGAAAGGCCTGAGAATGGGCGCAGCTAACACATTCACCTGCTGGAAAGGAAAGGACCAAACTTGTAAGGAAGGAGATCAAATAAATCACGGCACAGCCATCCTATTAAATACTCTGCAGTCTACAAGCTCAATGTAGTAAAACTCTATATGCAGACATATAAATCCAGCAACAATGCTGAATGAAAACAAAACACAGACTTTATTTATCTGTGGAGACATACAGAAAGAACAATCCAATTTGGGGCTGAACTGAAACCAAATAAATAATTTCTAATTTATGTTTTTTTGGTAAAGAAAAGCAGACCCATTCATTTCTAGGTAGCAAGGGTCTTCTTTTAAAAAAAAAAATTCTCTCTGGCTTGGATTTTCAATAAACATGAATTATTTTTAAACCTCAAGCAGGTAAATATTTACTTTTAAAATAAATGAGTGAAGAGGAATTAGTTTTATGGGTTAACGTGAGCTAAAAGTGTACACGCACGCACACACACACACACACACACACACACACACACTCAATGTACACGTGGCTCCCTGGGTGTGAAAGAACCTGAGCAAGGGAAAGCACAGTTGCATGGAAAAAGGAGAACGTGGGAGAGGCTCGAAGAGAGAACAGTGTAGCACGCGGGCTGTGGTAGCACAGGGCCCAGCTCTTCCTCAGTGTCCCCCACACAGAGTGGGGAACTTCCCTTATCTTTATTAAACTGGATGAAGAGCCGGCTTGAGCTACAGGAGACATCGCCACCCCTTGGTCCTTGCTCGCCTGTTATATGGAGAAAGCATCGCTCTTCCTAGAGGAAGTGGAGTTGGGATTATCACCCCGACGTCCTACATCCCATTGTGCAGAGGTCATGGCTCATGGGAAGCAGAAGCATTTAAGCCCACGGGTACTGACCAACGCACCATCCTGCGTGGCCACCTGCGCTCCGGGCCTCCCGGTCACCCTTTGTGGGGTGAGTAGCACACCCCTGGGGAGTCCTCATAGGAAGTTCAGCCCAAGTATTCACCTCCTCCCTGGCCTGTCTGTGGTGACAGAGGGGATACGATGCTCCTCCTGCAGAATCACACTGGAGAGGCAAAGGGTTACACTGAATCCTGCAGCCTGGGAACACTCTGGTAGCATCACAGCCCTCTTGCCCGCCACTGAGACCGCAGTGATAGAGGAGGACCCAGAGGGACTAGGAAGCAGTGGCTGCAGCTGTGGGGCACAAGTGCCCCCTGTACAAGGTCAGGCGCCTCCTGCTTGGGGGTGGCTCCCCACGCAAAGGGCTCTGGGATGGGATCAAAAGATACGGCGAGTGTTTACGTTTTAAAAATCACTGGCGTAAATAATATTTCCATGAAACGTCCTGAACATGCACCCCTTGTTCCAGAAGCGCACCCTTCGTTCTTGCCACTTCTTGAAGTAGCTCTGCAAACTCTCTTCCACTGTGTTGTATTTCTACACATCCTGCATGACTCACATGTGTGAGTGTGAGTGTGTGTGTGTGTGTGTGTGTGTGTAGGCATAGCTTTGGAAACGTGACTGGATTACGGAGGTGGTACTGTGGGCCTGCTTTTAGGAGGCAGGGTGTGGGCCAAGGAAGGGGTCCCTGTGGGAGTGAACCCCAAGGGTTTATCTTACTCGCTGGTTTCTCCCTTCTCTGCGTGTTCACTGCTGTCAAATAAATAGATGTTCTCCCCATGCCATCAAATAAAAGCCAAAATAACCCTCTCTTGCTTTACGTTGTGCTGTTGAGTGTGTTACGTCAATGATCACAAACTAACTAAAGCATCTTCTGTGAGCATCTTCATCAAATGTGATAAAAAACATGGTGAATGCCCGTCCGACAAGAAGGTGGGCTCCTAAAGCACTGCAGTGGGTCTCCAACCCCCTTACTCAGCTGGTGTGACGTTGTGTAACTTCTTGATCTTCCCCAAATCAAAAACCTATGGAAAAAAAACCAACATTTTGAATTGATTCAGGGCATCCCGGCAACCACAACAGCTCAGCTAAAGATACAAGCAGAGAAGGAGCTCTGCCACGGTGTCAGGAAGTGGCAGGAAGCAGGGGCAAGTGTTGGGAAGGGAAGAGGGACAATGTGTCCAATGCCACTGTATGCTGTCTTAGTCGAAATATTCATGGCATGTTCTGGGCACACCTCATATCTAGTTTGGTCACTAATCTCATGGATCCAACTATCTCACCCTTTCCTTTCCAGAGGAGTCTCACCAAGGCTCTGGGTCCTGTCCTATGTTGTTCCCTTCCTTCTGCTCCTTCCAGAGGGTCCTTGGTCCTTCCTCAAGAGGCTCTGTGGGGAGCTGAGCTACTCATTTCCATACCTTTTTTCATACATTCATGCCATCTTCTGTCCTCCACTTCCTGGCTAAAGCAAACTCCAAGTTTAACATCGATGCCTTGAAGACTTACATGTCCTGTACCCACCCCACTCGGATTACTATGCCACAGGCGTGACTTAGAAGCATCTATAGACAGCCACAGTTTAGAACTTACAACATTTCAACTTGGTCTCTCTTGTGCAAGAGGGACATGCACTCAGTACAAACCATACACTGAGTCTGGAATTTGGATCTTCTCCAGGACTAGATGCATTCAGTCTAGTCCTCTCAGGACATACTGGGCAGCAGCCAGGAGCCACAGATCCCCGTAGGTCCCAAGATCATCCAGGAAAAGGAGCCAAGCTCTGGTGAGCTAAGCCACGGTGTGCGGGGACACAGGGTTCTTACGTGTATGTTGGGCTCATGGTACTTTCAATTTACAATGAATTTATGGAGACCTAAGCTCCCTGTAAGCAGGGGGTCATGTGTACATATGGGAAAGAAAGGACATTAAGACAAACCTGAGTGGCATAGTCAGGCAGGACCCTCAATACTATGCACTTCTATAAACAAAGGCACAGAGACATGTAAACAAGCACACACCTATCCTTAGTCAGGTACACACTCACAAATGTGCACAGAAGTGTGTACACACACACATACACACACACACTCATACTGAAATAAAGCTAACTCCACAAACAGTAGGACCTGGGCTCCAGCGGCAGCCGTTGGATGCACATCCAGCTCGGCCACTCTCCAAGCTGTGCGTGTTCTGCGATCCTCAACTGTGAACAACCTCCACGCTGTTCCTGGTGGCTAGAAAGACCTAGCTAATTTCCTGATACGAAACACTTAGAGCCAAGTGGGGCCCCCTGGAGGTCCACAATAGTTGTCAGATAATGCAGCGTGGCTATTTCCTCTTGTGATTAACAGCTGGAGAAAAATAGATCCAACCATAAACTGCACTAGGTGCTTTTGCATAAGTTTTAATATATTAGGAGGCAAGATAACTGCAAAAGAGCTTGCACAATTATGATAATAAAAGAAAAACTGGCATATTATCTCACTAAGAAAATGTTGCAGAGAAGAATTTAAGAAGTGGTAACTTCAGTAAAAGAGTAACCTACTCTTACTCCTATCCAGTGGGACAGAAGTGTCACTAAGCCTAGTTAGGGTAAACTTTTTACCGATACTGCTTCAAGACACATCTAGAACACAGACTGTGTGCTGGCCCTGGCCCTGGGGCCTGCTGACACAGCACCTGAGACTGTGCATGATGGCGCATGCCTATAATCCCACCTCTTAGGAAGCTAACTAAACAGGTGAGTCACTAGGAGTCTGATCTAGTAGTGAGACCATGAACACCCTACAGACCCTTCCCTAAAAAGAAAAAGAAAAGTAGAACACAGAACATGGCTTCAAAAGCACTTTAATTCTTTTCTTTTCTCTTTTTTGTGGTACCAGGAATTGAACTTGGGACCTTTCCCTTGCTAGGCCAGTGCTTATGCTACTGAGCTACTTCCCAGGCCCACTTCTATTATTCTCTAAAGGATCAGCATCCTTCCATGTTGTCAGAGGCCAGATCACCAGCCACTCTCTACCTGTCCACCTCGGTAGCAGCTGATGCCCAAGATGCACTAGAGCTTGGCCCCGCTGCGGACTTGTTCTGCCAAGGAGCATCAGCCCATCCTCCAGAGAGAGCAACAGCATAGAACCACACGACACACCCGATCTCTCCACGCGAAATCCCACAGTGCCGAAGACTTTACTCTCAGTAGGAAATTGAAATATAAATTATTCTTTTTTTTTTTTAACTAAAGTAACCTATTGGCCAAAATCCCACTGACTGAAGTGAAAGTTAGAAAACAAATCAAGAAAAGCACTATGGTGGTCAGAAGCCTAGAGAAAATACGAGGCGAGCGTGGCACCAAATTCCAGATCAAATTAAGTACACGGGAGGTAGCCATACATAAGGCCCTAAGTGGATGTCAAGCTAATGTGCTCAAAAATACCATCGCCGGAGTCCCCGTTTATCTTGTTTCTCCCACATATCATCCTGAAGATAAAATATAATGAGATTGTAGCCTTTCCAACACCCGGTATAGCGTGCAATATTTTCCCCCAGTGGTTAATGGTGGTTTTCACAGATTACAGTAGGAAAGGTTATAGAAAAAGCCAAGAATGTACACTCTGAAGAAAAACAATTACCTTATCAGAAAGAGCCACGCTGCCCCAGGGAGAAGTCCTGCTTAGCTTGGGACGCCACGAAACTGCAGAGCGCACCACCTACAAAAGTCTTGAGCCCTCCCGGTGAGACGTAGATTCCATTTCACCCACACAATCATCCCCTCTGCTGCATGCAACGACATGAAAAACTTGGAGCATTTGAGGAGTACAGACTTATCTTTAATTGGGACAAGAAACACATTCAGAGAAATCCACCTTCCAATGACAGGTTGTCAACTGCTGCGGAAGTGTAAGGACTTGAGTTCACACGAAGCTGATTCCAAAACTGCTAGGAAGTTCTGTGTCACCAATGTTGGAAATGCTGATGACCTTGGGGAGCCTGATGACACTGCAGAGGCACCCTACCATGGCCGCAGGAGAAGGCGCCGCGTGTCCTTCCCCTGCCTCTTTGATTAGTGCACTTCTGCGTTCCACAACAACTATGTTCATCCTGAGGAAGTGGCACGGGTTCGAGGCGCATGGTGACCCTCTTTCCTCCTCTTGCCCCTCCCTCTCATGCCCCTCCATCCCTAAATTCTGTAACATGTAGGCCGCGTTTCAAAGGTAAACGCTAAAGTATTTTTCCATGCAAAAGTGGATTCTAGGGACCCAGCAATCCACCCTTACAACACATCCAGTTAAAGATCAACAGCCACACCAGTGTTTTTGCGAGCGCCCGTAGCTGTGCTGATCACAATCGGTCCAGAAGGAGTACGAGATCCCAGCATCTGTCCACTGAGAGCCAGAGAACCAGTGAGGAAAATGTTGCACCATACCATGGAGTACCAGCCCACCAGAAAAAGAACGGAGTGTGGACACATGCTGTACTGCAGATAAACCCTGAAAACATCCTGAAGAAAACATATTTTTGGAGTGCCATATATATAAAGCATCAAGGAAAGGTGAATTCATAAAGAAGCAGTGGAGATTAGCAATTGCCAAGAATTCAGGGGAGGACGGGTGGGGAGGTCCTGCTGATGAGCCCAGGTTGGCTTGTGTTTAAGGAGTGATTACAGTAATCAGAAA
Source organism: Capromys pilorides (assembly GCA_004027915.1). NCBI lineage: Eukaryota > Metazoa > Chordata > Mammalia > Rodentia > Capromyidae > Capromys > Capromys pilorides. The sequence continues at coordinate 615 of PVKN010019067.1, read as the reverse complement.
CCAGGAGGTAGTGGTGGTCACACGATGCTGGGAATATAAGAAAACTGCTGACCCGCTTAAAAGGGCGGATGTGCTGGCCTGTGGCTTAACCTCAAGATTAGGTTTTTAAAAAGCACCAAAGTCAACTCAAGCGATCAAGTTCTTGTGATGTTGGCTGCAGGAAAAACAGGTGGGGATGGAAGAGCGGGATATGGCTGATTGTCAGGAGGGACTAGGATGCTCCGTGTAGTTTTGGGGCAAGGGCTCCAGCAGTCACACCTAGAAGTGGCCATGAGGCTAAGAAGCTCTAGAAGAAAGGAACACATCTGTCCTTCCCAGCCCAGCCCCACTCCCAAGGCCTGGCGTAGTCCTACAGGGGTGGCAAAGCTAAATTAAATGTATAAACAGCAGTAAAAGAGGTGCATGAAAAGCAGTACAAAAGCCCGCGAGATAACTCAGCCGACTAAGCGTCTGCTTGCACAATCATGGGGGCCGGGGTTCAATCCCTGGCACCACGCGCCTTGCCAGCCGAGCCCCCTAGCATGCTGAGCCAGTGCCGAGTATGGGCATAGTGGTGTGCATCTTTAATCCCAGTGCTGGGGAGGCTGAAAATAGCAGGACCACTATGGGCTCAAG
>PVKN010019066.1:0-16544 GCA_004027915.1 Capromys pilorides | reverse complement strand
TACCCTTGGATCACCTGATTGAAGGTGACTGCAAGTTTCTCCTCTGCAACATGGGTAGCCTTTTGTTTTTACTTTTTGAAGAGAATTTAAAAATTGTACTGTCTCACTAGTGTCAGAACCTGAAAGAATAAACCAGAGTAACTTCCTGTTCTCCTCTTTATATACCACATTCTTAAGAAGCAAGTCACTATGTGTAGTCTATGAGTGAAATTTATGCTCTGTCTTGAGATTACCTGCACAAATTACTTGGAGTGCTTTGGACAGAGATAATTTTCTCCTTTGTTCAATCATTCATTTGAAGGAATATATACTCACAAATATTATTTTGTATTTTGTGTTATGATTTATGTTAGTCATCTTGAGTGGTCATAAAAATACCATAGACAACAATGATTTATTTTCTGTCCATGCTGGAGTCCACAAAATCCAAGATGAAAGTGTTGGCTAGTCTGGTTCCTTGGAGGGCATCCTTTTTGCATAGCACACAGCCTCTTTCTCATTGTGTCTTTCCATAAATGGTAGAAAGAGAGAAGGAGCTCCCTTCTGTGTCTTCTTATGAGTACCCTAATCCTATAGGATCAGGGCCCTATTTTATTACCTCCTATAATCTTAATTATTTCCTAAAACCTAACCTTGGAATAGTACCTTAGTGAGCTTTAACTTTTTAATTCATTTTAAATGAGTTCCATAACATAATCCAATAGTAACATTATTTACTGCTTAGGTTGTTCCAGTTTTATCTGCTAGGAGCTGTGTAAGTTGGTCCCTATGTCTCTTGACATAATTCTTTTATTGTGATATTTTTTTAGTATTTCTTCACTATGGATTTTGCTTTCACTTCTCCTGTTTTAGAAATTGGACCCTACTGTTAAAATACTCCCTCATTGGATTTGTAGCTGAAAAGACTGTTCCTGTACAACCATTGACTAGACAGCCTCTTATTAATTAACACTTAGATTGTGTTCAGTTACTTGTCATTAGAATCAAAACATCTATGGATAGCATGATAGGTGTGCTAATATAATGCCAGATGATTTCTTGGATGAGTTTCTCAATTCATCTGGCCTGTTTTAACAAAAGACAATAAATGGCTTATCTTACAAATACAGGATTTTGCCTCTCAGAGTTTTTGGAGGCTGAGAAATCAAAGATCAAGTTGCCAGTAGATTCAGTGTCTGGTGAGGCGCTGATACTTGGTTTGTAGATGATATCTTCTTGCTGTGTACTCAGATGACAGAAAGGCCAAGTGTCTCCATGGGCCTCTTCTATTAAGGGCATAAATTGCACTCATGAAGAAGCTACTCTCATGACCCAAGTAGCTCCCAAAGGTCCCATTACCTTGGGCGTTAGGGCTTCAACACATTAACTGGGCGAGGATGGAATTCGTGTATTGCAGTGAGGAATTGCTAAATCGAAGAAATGTATGTTTGGACTTTTGATAGATATTGATAATTACTCTTCAATAAGATGGTCACAGCCCATGTTTCCATAGTTCTCAGGTAGGCACAGCCTGTTTTACATTTCCCTATGTGCTGTATAATTAGTTTGGATATTCAACAGATCATAAAGGTGCAAAATAATGTATTGTCTGGATGACTTCAGGGAAAAATATGCCAGAGCTCACCCTCGTCACTCACTGTAGTGCCTGGGAATGTGTGAGACTGTTCTGAACTGTGGTGTGTCTTACCAGAATGCTCCACCCTCAGGCTTCCTGTGAGCTCCTCCCTGTGAGCTCATATCCCACCCATCAGCTGACTGCCCAGGAAGTCAGGGCAGGTCAGTCCCATTTCTCTAAACTCAGGATGGCAGGACTTGATGTCACCTCAGACGTCATCGTGCCGACTGCTTGTTTTACAGTGAGAAGCATGACGCATCTGAGGTCACACAGCTGGTTAGTGTCAATGCCTGGGCCAAAATCCAGGTCTTCCTATTCTTAGTCAGGGCACTCTCCATGGTGCCTGCCTTTGCTTAGAATGCAACACCTGCTTCAGCAAAATTTTCCAAATTTTAATAAAACTGATCCTTTAGCTGATTGATCAGAAAGAGAGATCCATCCAGCTAAGATTAGAGGACATTAACCCACTCAGAAACTTGAAGTCAGGTCTCTGCTGTGCAATCAAAGAAGAGAGGGGGCAGATGTTGTAGTGTCCATAAAAGCCAAAGAGTTGCATCTATGTATCATATAGAGCAAGCAGTGTACAGTGACATCAATAATTTCATATGAAACATCTGGACATTTTACTACTTATGACACTAATATTAAGGTCTATTACTTGTAATTTCCTTTGTTAAAAAAAATACTGAAATAATTACTCCTGGGTGATTTTAGAAGCTAAGCAGAGACAGGGTTGTTCTTGGAAGGTTTCTAATTTCTCTTCCCTATTCTTGGACAACTATATAGAACAACCTCCCTATCTTGATTTTTCACACCTACCCCCATCTTCTTGTTTTCCCCTTGCTATTTCTCTCTCCAGCATATTTTTCCCAAATATGATTGTGTGCAAATTACTTCTTCTCTGGAACCTCAGTATCCTCATTTGTACATAAATGGCTTCAATGAATGATTGTGGGTTCCTGTCTGGTCTTAAGATTCCATGGTGGCCTTACTTACTGTTGCTGTTTTTTCTCTCATTTCCAAATAACACAATTGTGTTTATAGTAGGTGAGGAGCCTGATGATTTCTGCCTTACAAAGATATCTAGACTAGTGTACTTTTCAACAAAGTTCATTGGCCTTTCTAGTGCATAACATGCAGGCCACCACTAAAGCAGCAGCATCAGTTCAAACTCCCAATGAAGCCTAACATTGTCTATAAGAGAAATCTAGGGCATATGAATAGCAGGGGCCTTCAAGTTACATCCCAGCTGTCCCAGCTGTTCAAATATAGATGTTTTGGTTGATAGAACACTGCATTTTTCTTTACTGATTGGTAAATAGTTACTGTCCCAAGGATCCAAAGACACCCTATTGTGGTTCTTTTCTCTTTATCCCGCTTGTTAAAACATGACCCCCAAGACCCACAACTTAAAGGAAGAGAGGCTCAGAGCTAAGGCATCCTCCACAAAGCCTTATGTGCTCAGAAGTGAGGGTTTGAAAGGCTGATGGGTCACAGCCAAGCTAGGCTGATCGGTGAGTTCATCCTCTGAGGAGGTTACAGCTAAATGTACCTTCAGGAGGTGGGCTGGGCTGGAAGAGGTGTGTGGCCATGACCATGCCTTTGGAGACTTGATCTCCCTCCCTGGCTCCTCCCTTCCTTTGCTTCCTGGCTGCACAAGGTTCACAGCTTTCGCCTACAATGATGTTTCTAATTTGATTCAGCAGGAAGACTGACAGGTGGGGGGCTCTAGCATGGGAGACAGTGGGTCATAAGAGTTTCCAGGAAGACAGAGGCAAGCAGATTGGCCTGGCTGCTTAGAGCATGGCATTAATGAGGCCCTGTCATATCCTTGTTGTCCACCACACCCAGCCAACAGTCTCCTTTCTGGGATCACAGTGACCCGATTCACCAGGAAAGGAGGGGCGAAAGGACAGAGTAAAGATAACTCCATGCAAAACTATTCTCTCTGCTGAGAAAAGAATTCTGTTGGTGGAGAGTTCTTGGTATCTCCTCTCTGTAGATCTCATTCACTTGGGGCACAGATACATAGGGGCATCAGTTAGTTTTGGCTGCCTAACAAACCACCTCAAAACTTGATGACTTCAATCAACAATCATTTGTTTTGTTAACCTTATGATTCTTTGAGTTGGCCGAGTAGATGTGGTTTAGGCCAGCCCCAGTGATCTCTCCTGAACTTCTTATGAACCTACTTAGGCTGCAGGCCCAGCCAGAGGCAAAATGGCCTAGCGTGGTCCCTTCTAGACATAATCTGTGGTCCCAACTACACAGCTGTCAATCATGGCAATGGGCAATGTGAGACATGTGTAGAGACACATATTCCCCAGTAAGCTACCTTAGTCATGTGATTGTGATGGCAGAGAGCACAGGACAGCAAGAGAGGTAAACATCCATGTATACTGGATCTTTAAAGTCACCATTCATGCACTTTGGATATTACATGTCTGTTTGAACAACGCTATGATCATATAAAACTTCACTGGAATTCCCTTCCCCTAGTCCATAAAAATCTCAGCAACACTGATGCCATTGGACAGAATAAGCATGGTTTCCTGCCACAGCCACACAGGAATTAGATCTGACTCAGAGGCATCAGGTGACTAACGTGAGTGATTTAGCTGGGTATTTTTGGATGAGGACCAACCAACCTGTAACAAGAAAAGAAGATGATTCAGTTGTGCAGATGGCAAGATTATGTCTGCTACCTGATCTTTTTCAGGGCTAGAATTGGAATTTTTACCTTACATCTGCAGTGTGAGTTCTGCTTAATATTTCTGAGACATGAAACAAATCTCTTTCTCCTTCCATACTTCAGTTTTCTCCCTGTGTAATAAGGAGCATGAATTCCAAAATTCTTCCAGCTTGAAGACTGTACAATTCTATAATACCATTTTCTAGTGTTTTTAACTTAAGTAGTTTATGTTGCTCACCTTAAAATTAGAGACATGCCTTTGCCATTTCCTACCACTCAGTACATGAAGACTGAGAAGATGCTGTTTGGTAATAGAGCAGATTCTTTTTGAAATGAGGGATTTAGGAGCAGAATAAACATCATTTCCAGGACAGGAACTCAGAGTCAAATGCTGCAAGCTTTGCCTCTCAACCCTGCACGCACTATAAATTTTATCATTTATCCATTGACTTCCCTGAACAGGAAAGAGACCAGGTAAAGTAGCATACAACATCCTTCTTATTCCCATGCAGCTGTCTGAGGCTTCCTTTTTTCCTTTGGTCAAATCTGATTTGTATTTCTGCTCAGCTAATGCCCCCAGAGTTCTCCAGGCTGCTTTCTGCCTGAATGTAACATAAATAAAAGTGAGCGACCTTGCAAGCGTGAGCAGAACCTGAGAGCCAGCAGGGCTCCTGCAGCCAAGGACAGGATGGGCCAGTTGGTTCTCCACTTCCCAGACCTTGCTCTTGCCCGCCTGCAAAGCCTTCAGAAGGCCTCATGGGGGGAGCTGGAACTCATTCCCACCCAATCCTGATGGCTTCAGTTACTCAACCTTTTACCGAATAGCTCTGCACAGCTGTTTTTAGTTAGACGTCCATTGATGGCATTGGCGTATGTGTGCTAATGCACCGTGTGTGCACGTCGTCTCCACGGCTTTCCCGATACCCAAGGCCCCCAGCAAATCCACTTGGTGTCATTCAGAATCCCAAATGGGACTAATCACACGGCAACATAATGTTTAAATTCAGAAAGCATTTATAAAGGTTGTATTTTATAGAGGAAGCTGTAGCATGCATGCACAGGAATGAAGAAAAGAGTAAAGAACAGGGATGCAGAGAATTATGCATGTCTTCTGATTCCAAAAGAATAAGTTACTCTATTTTTAAATAGATGAAGCAGGTACTTTTTCCTTTTTGAGGTCTCCTAATAGGGTTAGTTTAAGACTTCTCCTTGCCTTTACCCTTTTATTTGTTCCTTCATTCAATAAATGTTGATTAGGTTTCTTCATGTGCACGGCGCTGCTCAAGGTCCCATAGGAGCTGCAACAATGCGCTTGTTGTTTCTGAATGGAATGGTGTCCCTCCAAGTCAAGGACTTGGTTACACTACAGAGGGGCTCCTTTGCTTGTCTTCAGCTTCACAGATCAGTCTGAATGTGGAGTGAAATCACCAGTGTTCTTGGCAGGGGCAGGAGCTTATTCCACACCCAACACATCATCCTAAATGGCAGGCTTTTGACACAGTCCTATTAAGTAGTGAGACGTGTCTCTGTCTAGATTTATGTAATTAGTGATGAAAAATTCAGAAACTTTGACTCTCAGAGGTCATTCAGAAAGTTCAGCAAGGTCCTGGTGACAAGTTTGAAAGGACTTATTGTCTGGAGACTGGATCCCCATGTTAATCTCATCATCCCTTCCACATTTGCTGAGGGAAGAGCTGTTTCTTCTTGTCGTTTAGTTAAGTCCATTGGCTCTTGTTTTATTCACTAGGCAATAACATTTTACAACCACAATTTACTCTGCTGTCTGAATTGCCTCAGAGTTAGGCATTGGACGCTCTCACAGCTGGCTCTTCTACCCTTCAATAGCTTCCAATTATTGAGCATCTTCTTGCTTTTGAACACAAAAAAAAATGCTTCCAGACTCATCTTTTACCTTTCTTCTCCTGCCATGGACTCATCTGCTGCTGCAGAGAGGCCTAGTTTTTCTGAGTTGAGAATGACCTTGAAACCAGGATCTGGGGTCCAGATGCACTCATTGCCACTGAAGGCATTGATTTTAAGCCTTCTAAGAAGATAGAGAAAGAAGATAGATGTATGCACACACACACACACACACACACACACACACACACACACACATCTCTACACTTACATTCATTCTATATTTATAACTATACACCATTTCTCTCTCTGCATCTGTCTAGGCAATATATGTCAAGAGTGCACACTGAAAGCCTATCCAGTACTATTATTTGTCTTTTATTTTCTTACTGAGTTCCTAACTAACTTCTGAAAATGAGAACACTTTGATCAATATTATAGTGCATAGAGTAGTTGCACAATTACTAACCCACCTATGGCTCTGTTAAAAAAAAAAAAAAAGGACAAGCTACATTCTATAACCTAATAAATGTCTAGATTATGTTTCTTTGGCCCCAGATGGTATAGTCAATGAACATTTGGGTTAGCCTTGCCCCTTCTTCTGCGTATTACTTTGAGATGTCTCCTTGAATGGTTGTCCTGGCCATCTTATGTCTCATCCTGGTGCTTAGGTACTAACACTAGAGAAAAACATGTCTTTGGTATTCTAAGTAAATTCCAATGCTTTTATACTTATTCTCTTTTCTAACAAATTTAATCCAACAAGCATATTATATAAATATGCCCATTTCTACAAACATACCCACAACCTTATGCTAAGTGTTATGATAAGGTTGGCTCACAAATCTCTCATAGTTTCCCATGGTCCCACAGCTTCAACATCCTCCCATGTTTAGATACCAAATCTTCCTTCTTTTGAAGGAAAACCTGAATTCATCTTCTTTGTGGAGGCTTCACAATGTGTCCCTCTCTAAGCACAGAGTACAGACCTACCATGCCCATAGAAGCTTGCTTTATATTTATCAAGTTCTCACATCCTCCATCTTCCATATTTAAAAATATTTGCCTGATTAAATTTATGAGCTAGAAATTTAGAAACATATGGAGTTGAGGGAAAGAGAGAAAGGGTAAAAGCAGTCCATTCATTCGACTTTTCTCAGCTGCCATTCCTGAATTGGGAGATTTGGCTGAGCTCTAAGGTAATGCTATGCAATAAAACATCCATAGGATTCCAAATTTAGGTCCAGCATGAAAAGAAAACAAAATCCCTCCTACAAGACAAACTGTTCAATTTGGAAGAGGGAGGTTTTTTCTTTTAGGTTCTACATTAAACCTTCACAGTGATGGTTTCCACAGGACAAGAGTCAGCCCACCTCTTGGAGAGCTCCTGAATGGCGCAATGCAGAAAATTTTTAAAAGCTTTCATTTCCCTGAATAGAGACCTGTTTTGCATGGGGGCTGTGCTTGCTGATTTTTGGATGGAATCCACTTTGCCATATCCTGGCTACAGGGAGAAAGCCTATGAGATGGAGGTAGGGAGGAGGCCTATTCCGGGTGCTAGAGACTGCACAGTGGGTTCTATTCTTTGTTGCTTAGAATTCATGTTTCTCAAAGTTGGCTCCTTGCACAGTTATGCCCTCTGAGAGAATCTACCTGAGGATCTGGCTGAATATTTCCTCAGCACATACAAGGTCTAAAACACAAATGCAAGAGTGGGATGAACCTCAGACATATTTGAGTTCGTACAGTTTCATAAAGAGTCTAATGGCTTTTGTTGTTGGATCTCTCAATAAATTTGTGGTTTTCTGCATGGCCCATTTTAATATTAATAGGTTGTATCCCAGGAAACCCCGAGTCCTAGGCAAACTGAGGCTGTTGGTTACCCTTTGTTGTAGTTTTTTCCTCAAGGGACACTTACTAATTAGATCTCACACCCATTTTGCCCCAAATTAAAAGACTCTGAAACTACATCTTCTTTAATAGTTGGGATTCCAGGCTCTCTTAGAGTCCTTCTGACTTGCCACAGAAAACAACACTCTAGCTGTGTTTTAATCCTGATCAATCTCCCATAAACAAGGAAGGAGCCCAGATACTCCCTTCAATAATTGTCAGAGTCTTTTCCTGGTTCTCTTCTCAGCCCGAGAAGTTTAAACTTAAAATCTTAAAAACACATCATTGGAATTCCACCAAATTAATTCCAATCTACCAGTCCAAGTGCAACCCACGGCAATAACAAAGGGACTAAGATATATATATATGCCAGCCAAGAGGCCCTAGGCCCAGCCATGAAGATGGCTTTCTGGAACAAAAAGCTCAACCCAGGGCTGCACTGAGGTTTTATTCAGTGGAGAAGGGGGTATGGCTTAAGAAAGGGAATTTCGGGAAGCAGGAGAACACTGTGAGCTGGGCTAGGTAGGAGGCCTGCATTCACCTCTGCCATACTCAGAGAGGATATACAAAGGAAGTAATCTGTATTATGCTATCGAGATAGTATTTAATATTTTGGAGGTCTGGTGCTTCAGCTCTGATGTATAATCTTTCAAGCCCCAGAAAGTCATAGCCTCTTTCTCGAGGCTCAATCCCAGCTGACAGCATCGAGCATTGGCTCTTCATCTTGTCTCGACCTGGCTCATATTGGAGAGCAGCAGGTGTGGGTTATCAGGGAAACATGCATGTCATTTTCAAAAATTACCACCAGTGCCTCGGCTAGATAAATACACATTGCTTAAGGCTAATTGAAAGACTAATGAGCAGTCCTAGCCAGCTCTGTACATTTCAATATAAGGAAATAGGGTCAGGCTCAGTCAAAATGGAGACAGTTGCTCTTCTTCTTAAAGAGAACTGTTCAAGTAGATCTCCACAAAGAACAGACTAAAATACAGGACTACTGTCAGATACTCTGGTGCTTGGCCAGGGTTTCCAGATCTGCTATCAAATGACATCGAGCACGAGATGGCAAAGCCAGAGGTCTCTGTCACAGCCTTCAACAGGTGGGCAGAAGAATACTCCTCTGTGTTTCCCATCACCCCTACAATGCCAAAGCATTGAAAATACCTTACTAAAATAATTATACCACTTGGCTCATACACACATGTGCCTATCTGGCCTGGGACAAAATCTGGTTCAGGCAGCACATTGTTTTTACTTCTTTCTCCCAATTTAACTGTGGTATAGTGTCCCACTTATAAGTTCAGATTGCCGCTCTTTTGGAATGACTTTCTTCTCCGAAGCTCCAAAGCCTCATCCCCCAGCTCTGTAGTTTATCCTCAGTTGGGGACACAGGGGAGGGCACTGCTGCTCCCTTCACTGCTATATAACCATGGCTGCATGTGTACGCAGATCAAGTAGATCACCTCTATCCACTTGAGAGGAGCACCACATAGGAGCACCTGAACCCCAGAAGAAACATTTTCTAATCACAGAGGGTGAAGAAGGAGGAGTCAAAGAGAAAACTTCTTGTCCATAGGATCTGTGCTGCAGGCCCTGCGATCAGCCCACATCTCTTGCTGTGGGGTGTTTTGGTGCACATATTCCAAGTGTCTGTAGTAATTTGTCATTGACTGGGAAGCTTCAACACCAGCATTTATTTCTGTTCTGGAGACTGGAAATCCAAGATCAGAGTCCTAGCAGTGCAGTGTCCAGTGAGGCCTACCCTGAGCTTCGCAGCTCATGTTTTCTCCAATCCTCACTGGCTGAGAGCAAAGAAAGGAAGCAAAATTTCTTCCCCCAAGAGCACAGATCTAATCATGATGGCTTCACCCTAGAGAGCTGATTATCTGTCAAAGGCCTCATGTTCAAGTGCCATTACATTGGGGATTAAGCCGCTCATGAAACTGTGGATTGGAAGCCAAGAGAGAATGGAGGATTTGGACCGAAGCTATAAACTTGTAGGTCACCCCCACAGTAACCCACCTCTTCAGACCACGCTCTACCTTCTAGCCTTCTAGCAGCAAGTCAGCTGTATCATCACCATGATTCAGTTACCTTCTCAAGGCCCTGGTTAGGAGTGCATGAGATCTTGAGCTAAACCACCATCATGGCAAAACTGACCACTATTCCTCTCATTACTACCAGCTAGTAGTGGCTGTAGCACGAAGAATAGTTACTACTTGTTTAATGCATTGACGTGATCAATAGTCTATGATAATCCTTCAAGAATGGCTAAGTGAATTATGTCTGATAACTTGAGATCACAGTGCATTTATAAAAGAGAACACAAAGCCTTGAGGGGTCTCATGACTTGAGGTCACACACAAGAAGACATGTGAGAGATCTTGAGGGTACAATGAGAGAACAGCAAGTGAGTCCTCACCAGACCTTGTTATCTCCAGTTTTATTTAATCAGAAAGAGGCAGGAACCTCGCAGAAATCTATGATCTCTAGAACATTTAAACAGAAAGCCCCTTGAGCAAAACATTTTAAAATTCTAGAGGAAATGTTGAGAAGAAGCTTTCCAACTAGTGATATTGCAGAGAAGGGAACTTAGAGTTTTTGAATTCCTCATAACTCTGCAGAGATCAATATGGGGAAGGTAAAAACAAACCTGAAGGCTGGCTCTGTGTACTTCAAATGTAACACTCCAGGTTGCAGATTCAACCTGCACTAAATTCAATATAGTAGAATTTTTAGGCAGCATAGAGATTAGAGGCAAGCACCTATATATGCTCACTTTTAAATTTATTTAAATGTATATAGGGAGATAATAGGAGAGGGTGACCCGTGGTGAATGTTGTCTGCCTCTTACCTTGTAAGATAATTTGTGACAGCCTCCAGTGGAAAAATGAATCATATCATCAACACATTCACCATTCTTAGAAAGGAATTTTAGCAATCATCACTGCTGGGGCAGTCAGTCCCCTTGGGAGTCTCACATTGTCTGTCTGCACCTGCATCCCTTCCCCCAGTGCAGCCTGTCCTAATCCTCAGCAATTCCACAGGTTGTCTCCCTGGAACATCCAATGCTTTCCAGCCTGCTGTTTGTCTAGGTACATTTTAGCATCACATATGTATTAGCTTTTTCATCTAACTCTGCCTTTACATACAGATACCAAATTGTGTGAAGACTGAAAATGGGAAAGGAAAGGAGGGAGGAGCAGAGATTATCTGAGTAATCAATTTGGTTCTCTCCTGCTTTGGGCCTTGTTGATTTAGTTTCACTCTCAGGCTCCTCCCAGACAAGCTTATCTGCTGACACTGAACTCCATTAATCTTCCTGAAAAGCAAATGCATTCAGGACAATGTTAACACTTAGCTCTCCTGAAAAGAAGACAGATGCTGTGGGGTACAGAGATAGGGCTCTGGGGCCTGCCCCGGCAGCTCAGACAGGCCTCAGCAGGATGGATTCCATGTGTGGTGCAAGGCCCCAGCATAATAGTGGGCTAGGGATGAGCTTACATACAGATATGTGAGCTTGAATGCCCATGTCAGATCAAATCCAACCACACCAGACTAAATCATGCTAAACGAAAAATAAACACATGCAGAAAAAACAAAAAACTAACCCAGGACAGTAACAACCAAATAAACCTGACTGGTTTTTGAGTTAATATTAGCCAGATTGATCGTGTGGGATTCTGATAGATAAAACAATAATTAACTGATTATTGTTCTTTTGATTTTAGCAACTGGTTGGTGTTATAACAGGAATCTACGCCTTGCTAGTGAGTGATTTATAAGAAAGATGTACTGCAGTGACTGTACTGTTTTTGTCATTAAGCCTCCTAATGCCCGTGAACATGGTGGCACGTGCCTATAATCTCAGCATTCAGAGACTGAGGCAGGAGGATCTTAAGTGCAAGCCTGCTTTAGGCAATTTAGCAGCAACTCAGCAAGACCTCATCTCAATAAAAAAATGTAGAAGGGCTGGGGCCCCAGCTGGGTGCCAAAGTACTAGTTCTCTGCCTATTGAATCCCTGGCCATCATTACCTGGAAGGTAAGAAGGAATCTCAAAGCCACCTCTGTACACTTCAAAGTAGAAAGACTCCAGGTTGCGGATTCAACCTGTACTAATACTTCAATCCCTAGCCCTGAAAGAAAAAAGATGCTTAAAGTTTACTGCCCTCCTGGCTCCCTCAGAGCCTGCAAGGCAATCAAACTGGCCATATCAACATACTGCCTCATGATCTTTCCTGACCCCACAGTGTCTGTAAAGTCCTTGCTCTGAAAACAAGAATATGTCCATGTCCTTCTTGGTGCCCATTTCTGTGCTGACCTGAAGCTTGTTCTCTAGGTTTTATTCTTGGCAAGAGACGCATTGTACAGTTCTTAGCATTTGTAGATCTACAGCTGCTGCATGTGTGTACCTGCTAGTGACCATGAACAACATGAGAAAGTTCATGAGGTTTTGAGGGCAGGGGTTTGAAGTGCTACGTACCTCTCTTCCGCACCTCTGCACCACAGTGACACTTGATGTATTGGAACTGATTCTAGGACAGATCAATACATATTTATTAACTTTGGTTAGTAGTTTTGTTTTTTGAACTGTCCCATGCATACTTCAAAAATATTCACAGCCTTTTGAATCTTTTCTTAAAAATGTATTTAGTGCAAGGTCTACAGAGTCTCACTACATAGATTGGATTCATAGTGATTCTCCTGTTTTCAGCCTCCCAATAGCTGGGCCTACAGGTGTGCTCCACCATGCCAAGTCTCAATAGACATCTCATTGAGCCCCCAGGGACAGGGCTGGTGCGGCATGTTGAGGATCAAACCCTGGCCACTGTGCTGTGCCTAAGCAGGCTCTTTAGTCCACTGAGCCCTGAATCTTATTCACTATTGTGAAAGGGAAAGAAATTGTTCAAACAGAAAGAACAAGTGGGGGGCCAGCAAGATAGCTCAACAGACTAAATGCCTGCTTAGCAAGCATAGGGGCCAGAGTTCAATTTCTGGCACCACATGCCACACCAACCTTGCCCCTGAGTCCACTGAACTAGTGACTAATTCCAGGTATGGTGATGCATGCATGTAATCCCAGTGCTGGGGAGGCTGAAAACAGGAGGATCACTATGAGTCTGAGCTATGTAGTGAAACCCTGAACAACAACAAAGAAGAACAACTGAAGTGAGGGAAAGGAGGAAAAGAGAAGTGGGGGAGGGGATACACATACACACAAACACAGGAAGGCTAAGATAAATTTTAATCTTTTATTTATTTATTTGGTACAAGGTCTCACTATGAACCTCAGACCTGTAGTGAGCCTCCTATCTCAGCCTCCCTAGTGCTGGGATTACAGGCGTGCACTGCCACGCCCAGATTCAGCGGCCATCACTGGGCTGGTGTGGCATCCAGTACTGGGGAGAGAACCCAGGTCCATGTTCTTTCCAGGCAGGCACTCAGACCGCTGAGCTGTGTCCCCAGCCCTGAACAACTACTTTGAAGGCAACAATGTGCAATATAATTCACAACCATTGTTGATTTCCTATTGTCTTATTTTTTGGAATTCGGTATCATTTCTAAGATTTTTTAAAAATTTTATCCTCTTTCAAATGAAAAAAAAAAAAATTAAAACTACAAAGTTCAGAGCCCATTCTATTGAGTGCATAACTCAGCATCCCACACTCGCTGTTTATGCCTCTTTGTCTTTGCTCTTAGGACGCCCTCAGAAGCTTTGCTTCATTAGCAACTCATCAGGTGATTTTAGAGACCCAAATCCTTTAGATGGGGGTGTTACCAGTTCAGGGAATTCCACTCCTACCACCGGGGTGGACACGGGATCTTCAAAGGTTATACCTGAAAACAAGTTCAAAGCTCAGGCCACACCTTCCAACTTCAACCACAGTGACTGCCATGACCCTGGCACAACAGATAAATCTGTGATACTTGAGTAACTCTTCATGGTTAGGCCTGACACTCCCCTCTTGACTGAGTATGTGACTTTTAACTATTCTCCTCACAGTCCCACTTGTAGATGCTTTGTGTAAGAGACTTGCCTCTGACTGTATACAGTAGGTATCCCAGGGTCCTGCCATTCAGTGGTCTCGCAATAGATGAATCCTTGTCTTTTTCTAAACAACTGACTGCTTTGCCCTATCGGAAAGAAACAAACGAACAGCTCTTGTTGCTTCTTAAGGCCTTCTTCATCTCTTACTAGCTTAGCTGTTAAAAATAAAAAGTCTGATCTATATAGTTGGTGATCATTGGCTATTATATAAAGGAACGTTGCTTCAAAATTGAGGAATGCTGTTTTTCTGGTCTGTGCTCGACTGGCTTTTCACTAGCAGCATCTGCACAACAGGCAGACAGTGAAGGAGATATTTGCTTGCTTCTCCTCCTGAGTCTGTGCAGGAAGTGAAAAGCATGTCACCCAGCGAGCCAGCTAGTTCGATTGAAAAGCTGAGTAATAAGAATCTCACTCTGTCCCCAGCAGTTAGTTTATCATCTGGATAATGGTGCTGCTTTTGGTCCCCTGGGACTCAAATCTTTTTGTTTGATTGAACAGAAGCAAACCCAGACACTTCCAACCTCTTCTTGCCAGCAAATTCAGTAACACAGTGCTGACTTCACAGCTTTTGAAGGTGCTGCACCTCTTCTCAAAGGCTATGCAGGTGATGTTCTGTGGGACGCTGGCTGTGTCATACTTGTACACAGAAAAATGTCTTCCTGTTGTGGTCACTTGTTTTTTGTTTGTGCTGAGTCATTTTCTTCCTTAGTACTTCATGCAAAGGGGTGCCGTGCATCTTTCTGAGAAATTGCTTCTGTATTTCTACAGCTTTCAGGGAGAATCCTGTCCCTGGCCCTCTCTAGGTCACTATAGTAGTCTCTTGTTCTTCCTGCTTGTATTGCTTGCATTGAAATGGAAAGTTGATCTCTTTGTTTATTCTGAGGTGTAATTTGCTATCTGGTGTCAAAAAATCATTTCTTATAGCTCTGGTTTCATTATGCAAGATGCCCCATGTCACAGCTCAGTCCTTAGATTCTGACGATTAAAATCTAATATGATCTTAAGTTTCACCTCTCTCTCTCTCTCTCTCTTCCCCTTATTCATTCCTTCCTTCTTCTCCTCTTTCTTTCCCTCCCAAGTCTCTAAATTGGTTCACCAGGTATGCTTTAGCTATGGATTCAGTTTGTATGAATTTGGTGATAAGACTATCATCTGATTAGGCTAAATTATGCTGTAAGCACATCATGTATTAATAACAAATTTTGACAGAAAAGAGGGAAAGAATTGAAAGGGCAAGAATATCAAAAAAATTGTTGAACCTCTTTTGGATCATTCAAGGGCGGAAGTTCTGGATATCTACTACTAGAACTAGGATGAGGGTAAACAGAGTCTGGAAACTTCTGAACACTTGTCAAATCTGGCTGTGATCAAAAATTGGTAGGGATACCACAGCAGACTGAAGGATGTTTACAGTTAGTTTATATATTTATGTTCTCTCTTATGACTTGGGTATCTTACAGCGCAAATATAAATAATACAAGCAAGACTGAATAAAACCCAAAAGAAATGGATTTAGAAATAGAAAATTTAGACAATGACAAGGAAGAAAACAGATACATAAATCATAAATACCAGTGTAAATATAATAACAGCCTTAACTTGCTCCTGAAAGCCTGCCTCACAAAACCAAAGTGACATAATTTTTATTAAATAAGCAAGCAGTGGGAAACTTTTTTAGGTAAGTAAACTGAATTTTGAATCTTTCTTGTCAGCCAACCTTTTGTTAAATGTTGACAGCAGATGCGTCAAGATTGCGCTCCTGAATGAAAACTGGGGAGCAGCGCTTGCAGAAGTTTTTTAGAGCAAATCCCCAAATCCCAAATCTTGATAGAAACATAAGTTGAGTAGCTTCCCCTAGGTCTTTTGCCTGACATCTGCAAAATACGAATTTCCATGACAGGTATTTGGTGCAGAGCCCAGCACCAAAAGCGTTCATCTAATTTTTCCAAGTCTTCCATTATGACACTTTAGTAAAGATGATTAGCAGTGAAAAATATTCCAACCAATTGCTCAACTTGTCTGCTAAGGAAAACAATGAAAGCTTTAATAACGTTCCTGTGAAATGACTGACTCAGGCTGTTCTGACTCCCGGGAAGTTTGTCATGTTGATGTAGCTGAAAAAGATCTCCCAAATTTCAAAATTAAATACTTTGCTCTCCAATTTGTAGCAAGTTGATAGGAATCAATTGAAAATGAGAAGTTTGAAAATTATATAGTAATTTTAGTTTTGAACTTGCCTTTCTGTATTAACTGGGCACTATATCAAGCTACTGAGATTGCTTACAATGTATGGTAATGAATCCATATTGTCAGAGTATAATTAAAACTATGTTACTTTCTATTCTTTATTTTATCAACATATGCAACCTAGTCACTTAACTATTTAATTTAGTGAAAGTATAAAACAGACAGCATAGCAATCTACTTTACCATGCTT
>PVKN010019065.1:0-16549 GCA_004027915.1 Capromys pilorides | reverse complement strand
CAGCTGGTACTGTAAGTACACACCTGAATGCACAGCTTCTGCTGTGCACTGACTCACCTCACTTTCCTTTTCACTGGTAATCTTCAGGGCTTCTTTTCTCTGACCTCTTAGTTGCCCACTTGTGTTTGGCTTCATCTCTGAGCCTGAGAGAACCCTTGTTAACTGGCAGTATAAGGAGAAAGCATGTCTGCCACTGCTCACATAGTTAATGCTGTTTACCAAAATACTGTAGGATGGGCAGTGTTAGCTTTCCCACATCTGGACACGTTGTTATGTTTGAAGAGAAACCTGCTCACCCAATTTGATTGTAAATTTGTCCATGGGTTTTGGTTTTGCTATTTCTTCCTTGATAGATGTGTAGCAATATTTAAAAACTATGCCTCTGCCATTTTCGTGGGGGAGTTATATGTCTTTCCTGATGGCCAGTGAAGATTTTCTTCTTCTCCCTCGCCCTCTCCCTCGCCCTCTCCCTCCCCCCCTCCCCCCCCCCCCCCATTTGGCACTGGGAATTGAACTCAGGGCCTTGTGGCTTGGCATGTAGGTGCTGAGCTACTGCGGTATATCATTAACCCTAGTATCTCATTTTTAAAGCCAAGATAGTATTCCATTATTACATGATTATAAAGTATTTTACTTTATTTTTTTAAAGTATTTTACTTTATTAATCTAGCTGTTTTGAGCATTTATATTACACTTTTTAATCTTTTATTTGTTTGGTACAGGGTCTTGCTATGCAGCTTGGATGCCTGTTGATCCTCCTGTCTCATCCTCTCCAGTGTTGGGATTATAGGTGTGTGCTACCAGCCTGGTATGGCGTGTGGTACTGGGGATTGGACCCAAGTCCTTGCACTTGCCAGGCCGGTGCTTAGACTGCCAAGCTATCTGCCCAACTCTAGCATTTATATTTTAATTTCTGAGTGAATAATGCATTTGGAGCAGCATTTAAAGAAATGTCTTTGTAACTGTTGCTTTGTTCACAGATTGTTTACCATTTTTCTTACTTTTTACATTTTGTGGATTCAAGTAAATAGACAAAAGTAGGATGCTTTGTTAAGCCCATAACTTCCACCTCTTTATGTTTTGTGCTTTCATAGGGTCAGTTTCCATGCTTTCCTAGCTAAGTTTGCAGTCCATCTTTTTTTTTTTTTTTGTAGTAGCTCATCTTTTTAAGAGATATTTTTCTCTTGACCTTAAATGTGTAATGCAAAGTTTCAAAGAATTGTAAAAATGAGAACTAGGTCTGTATCGCATCCTTGAGTGCTCTCCAGACAGAGGGAAGGCACTGCGTGCTCAACCCATTACCACACACAAAAAAAATATTAAAAGTGAGTTACTTTACAATATTATGTGTTTAGTGACTTATTTATACTGACATGATTAAAATCGCAGAAGTATAGAAGTGCCCTAGAAAGAAAAATGAAATTGTTGTGGTCTTAGCACTAACAGAAGTTGTTTAAAGAAGAAAGAGAAAGTTTAGGAGCAAATCTTTCGGGGGTTGACAACAGGTGGTCAATGTGTAACCCTGGGAACTGACCTAGCATGGTGCTGGGTGTGGGAGGCTCACCCGAAGATTATTGCCTGCAGCATAAGAGGCACAACTGAAGGGGAAGTAATAGAGGCTTCTGGGAACCGGTGGAAGCTGTTTGGGAAGCTATTAAGGAGCCGCTGGTTCTCTTGAGCTATTCTGCTAGAGGACCTTGTCAAACTGGCTTTCCTGCTAGACTCAGCTGTTGTTATCTGAGGAGCTCAGGACCTTATTGTTGCTGACAGTGACTTTGGTTCACTTTGTACAAGCCCTGGTCCTCACTTTGACCATTACTTCCTATTTGGAGGGGAAGATGGTGCACTCCTCAGTCTCCGGGAGAAGCTTGTTGCCTTGGTTTTCCTGATGTGAACTCAGCTTTCCTCATCATTTCAGGAACTTGGGACCTCACTGTTGCCTAGGATGGCTGTGGTACTTTTCAGGGGAGCTGTGGTTCTCACTTGGAGCATCTCCTTCTGGGTCCAGTTCGGATTCCTCCCCCTGCTAGCACAGAGCCTTCATCCCACTGGCACAGACTTTGTAGCTTCCCCTGCTGACCTTTGGGTCTCCCCAGAGCAGATCGTTGAAACAGGCCCGCATGAGACATTGTCATGGGCTCTAGGCCTCCAGTTGGACTGTGGGAGGCACTGTGATGAGCTCTAGGTCTTCAGCTAGATTCATGTAGAACATTATTGTGGGATCTAAGCCCTTACCTGGATTCTTTGGTCTTTAGTGTGAGGATAGATCTCCTGTATTCTCCCTTTGTATATGATTCTTTGTGTGATTATTATAAATTATCTTATAAATTATGTGTCCTGCATCATATTGTTTCCCCTTGCAAACTTCAAACAACAACAAAGTTCCATAGCACTTTATAGTGAATTTCCATCAGCCTCAGAAGTGATATTCTGTGCTTCCGGAAGAGCAAGAGGGCCCAAAAATTT
This sequence comes from Capromys pilorides, assembly GCA_004027915.1. Classification (NCBI taxonomy): domain Eukaryota; kingdom Metazoa; phylum Chordata; class Mammalia; order Rodentia; family Capromyidae; genus Capromys; species Capromys pilorides. Next base: position 14,083 of record PVKN010019065.1, on the reverse strand, counting down.
TTTTCTACTATGAGGTTCTGAATAACTCACATGTAATATCCATCCTTTCAAATGAGCACTTAAATGTTAACGAAGAGCATCTTATTCCAATATCAAATATTAAAATGTGCCTTTGGTTGCATATACTCCTTTGAAACATGTATATTACCAGTTCCTCTAGTTGTGCATGTTACTAAAATTTTTCCAGGACATCTCCTTGTGCTGTACTCCATGAATTTAATTAGCAGACCTTAACCCATGATCATTGTATCCTCATGTACCCTACCTATGAATATTAATTAGTTCTTTCTCCAGTTCCTTTGGATAATATCCTTTTTTCATTTATTTTAAAGTATCCAGTTCCCTCCTAACTCTGGGACAGACACTCCGTGTTGTCTGTGATACCGAATGTCACTTTGTTAAACGGCACTTTAGTGTATGGGGGTGGGGGTTTTTATCCAGTTTTTTTTTTTTTTTTCAGCCATTGAAACTGAATGGTTGATCAGGTGATGAGACAGCCCCATATCAGGTCTCAGGTCCCAGAAGCCCCACCCGTCATAGGCGGACAGCCTGGAGGACCAACTGAAGCCAGTCTGTCCATTCCAAATCGTCACATCATTTGAGCCAACACAGCAACCACCATGACCAACAGGAGACAAGAATTGTCCATTCCTCACACCCTGCTAGGTGTGAGGTTGTATTGCTCATAGATCTCCTTTAGAATGGTGCCACATGGGCAGAGGTATATTTGCATACCTGCCCGGAAAAGCCAGACAACTTGTTCTTGAACTGCTCTTTGTTGCTCCTATGGGCTCTAGCAGATGTCACCTACAAAAAATAGGTTGGGAAATAAGCAGGCAGTAACATTTTGATGGTAGGACCTGCCAGTTTTCTAGTGGAAAGGTGGCAGAGTTCGCTCATATTACTAAATGGAATCTAACCTCCCCCGTGCAGGACTTCAGGGGGAGGCTTCCGGGCTTCCCAGTTCCTGTGTTTCCTGGAACACAAGGCTGTTGGCACCCACAGTCATCTCTGCTTATGTGTACCTTGAACGCTGCTTATCTTACAAGAGAAAAAATCATTTCAGATCTCTGCATTGAGAGTGAACAAACTTTCTGGCATTGTCCATGACCATGTTTGAGGTCTGGGTATGGTCTGCTGGCGTTATTAGAAAGATCAGGGTAGTATCTTGGGAGGACATTTCTGACTTACAAATGAGCTGCCACCTCTGGGAAGTAAAAATATGTACATGTACCTGTGTGCCTGGCTTTGAACGAGCTAGTTGTAATTAGCATAACAGTGAAAGTTAGATTAGCAGTATCTCGCAATTCAGGTGGAATTTGTCATCAGTAAGTACATAGATGTGCAACACGCATTTACATAGACAGGATCAAAACTTTTCCAGCGGGTCATTCTCTTCGTTGATAATTTGTTCTGGGAAGTTGGTGGATGGCTGTATTTCATAATTTGTGGGTACGCGTCTGAACCCTGTGTGACTGTGTCGCAGCTGGCTGAGAGAGCGGGAGAGCTGTGTGTTACACCAAGGCAGTCCGAGTCAGGGCTGCAAATTGGCTCACCTCGCTGTGGGGAAGCACAGCAAGGCCTCTTCTTCCCTCAGCTCAGCCCTTACCTCGCTTACCCATCCAGGCACCCCTCAGACTTGGCGCTCTTCAAGCGCACTCCAGAACTTCTTTTGCTTGCGGTCCGATCTTTACCTCCTTTTGCTCAGTGTTGCTCGGTGGTCTCAAGTTTTGCCAGACACGATCTCCTGGTGACCGAGATGTTGGACTGGGGGATTGCAAGTGGCTTACTATTTATCAGCTGTCTGACTTGGGACTAGTTTACCTTGCTGGGCCTTAGTTTCCTCATCTGTTAAATGGGGTCAGAACAGCGTAGTGCTATGCCTGATACATACTAAATATTGATTCCCGCTGCCTTCTTCTGTGTCTGTTTCCATTATATTTTGGTTTCCTGTCTGTTTTCTCTTTCTTAGTGCAGATTTGGACTTAGCGTAGCAAGCAATCCGTCATAGCCCATCCCTCCTACCTCCTGTATCCCTTGTTTTCTCTGCTCTCGCCTACAGGTAGACTTTAGGGATTTGCTTAGAAAGCCTTCTCCTGATCTAAGACACAAACCAGTGAGCAGGACAACCCTTGCTTGGAGCAAGTGATTTAGACAAGGAGGCTGGGACTGCATTCTGCTTTGAGGCATCAAATCATGGGCCAAAATCCTTGGCTTCAGATTCTCTCTTATTTTTCAAAAAAAGACCACTTCTTGAGGAACCTATCACAGATTTCATGGTAAGATCAACAACACCCTCAGTTCTGCCATCGTAGTTGTCAAAGAGTGAGCTCAGAATTCAAGTGATCGCCAGAAGCTTTTTGTGACTTTATGATGGTTGAAGTTGATCCATGCTCACAGAAGCCCTCCCTGCACCTTCCCAGGCTGGCAGTATGCAGGTATGCAGCCTGCCCCTCATGGTGCAGGGTTGGCGATTTGGGTAGCAGCAGCAGCGAGTCACAGAGTCTCTCTCCCCCTCTCCCCCCACTTCCTTCCTTTTCCCCTCCACCCTCTCTTTCTTTTTGCCTGTCCTCCCTTTCCCCCCTCTTCATTTGTCTTTCTCTTTCTCTTCCCAGGCTAGCCTGACACTCACAATCCTCCTGCCTCAGCATCCCATTACAGGCCTGAACCACCAATCCAAGGTTCAATGTATAATAACATAGTGAGTTTATAGTGAGAAGAAACCTGATCGGAAGTCAAGGTTGCAGGGCTTGGTGGAGAGCTCAGTGGTGTAAGTGCCTGCCTGACAAGTACAAGGTCCTGAGTTCAATCCCTGGTAACACCCCTTGCCCCAAAAGGGAGGAGCATTCATAATTATTACTTCATTCTTGTTTTTTTTTAAATTTTTATATTTATTATTTATTAATATTATTTATTTTTATTAATTTTAATGCAAAGAAATAGTGAGACAGTTTAATTCTTTTTTTTTCATCTGGGCTTCTTTGAATGCTTTTCTCTTTCATTTTTCTTGTAGGGAGTACCCATGAGTAATACACAGGACCACTGCTTAGCTTCAGTTTATCAGAGCCTCTTCCTTGCTCTTTATTCTGGGTGAAGGTGATCTGGTAGCAGATCACATTTCATTATGCTTTGCAGAAGAGGGGAGTGGCCTAGCCTGTGTACGCTTGGTCTTATCCTTCTAATGTGTGCCAGACATTCTGAAATTTGTTCTTAAAAAAGGAGTGTAATGAAAAGGTTTTCCCTTGTTTGAAAGGAAGAAGGAGTGCTGTTGGTGCCAAATAAACACTTTTTCTGTTCTGCATACAGTGAGAAACGGATGCATGCTGCTGTCAACGACATGCGAATGGTCACATTTTTCTTGCTAGGTGCTAAAGCTCACCTGCTATGTGGTACCCAGAGAATTCATTTAACGGGCATTTTCTTCTCTATTCCGCCCTACAGATGTTTCAGAGGGACAAATGCCATTCGCGGGAGATTTCCTTCTAGGCACTCGGCATAAAGGTAGTGCCGAGCGCTGGGCCGGGATTACTGCTCGTTCGCTCTCGCTCTTACACCGCCAGTCAGACTGTCTTAGAGGCATAAGAGGATTTCTTTCTTATTTTACACATGTCTTATGCTTCTGTGGTTTAAAAGCCCCAGAAAGATGGCATGCTTTAGGCACAGCATAAGCTGTCAGGTTCAGGCCTGTTGTGTTTGGTCTGTAGAATACTTGAAAATAATTTGAGTTACTGTTTAAAAGTGAAGCGACTTCACCTAAAACAATTTTGGATTTCTGGCTTTTGTGAAAGAGAGCCGTGGTGGGGCTGCTGTCCTGGAAGACAGCTGTGTCTCCTGGAGCGGGGTAGTGGCTTCCCCCCGGGCGGGGCATGGTTTAGGTTTTGCCATTCTCGCCTGCTTTGCTGACTACTGTGAGTCTCTGCCCTAGGGGCATTGGAGTTTGCAACTTTCATTTTAATATCACACAAGAAATACACAGTAATATTTGTGTTCAGAATTAAACTATTTGTTGAGTATGTTTCTTTGATGACTAACTTGAAGACAGTAGTGAACAAGATAGCCGCAAGTTTTGGAATCTATATGAAATGTCTGTAATATATGTATATAGTCTCAGGAATACATACTTGAATGCAGAGAAAATTTTATAATATTCTCCCTATCTATATATCAGTATCTATATATCTATACACACATATGTGGGGAAATCATTATAGATTACATGTGTAATTTCTGTTCTGGAGAACATAATTTAGAATCTTCAAACTAGAGGAGCCACTTGGTAGCATCTTGTTATAGAGTTCAGCTTTCTCTGAAGAAAACGAGGCTCAGAAAGTCTTAAGTCCATGTAGCCGGTGAGCAGCGTTGCTGGGATAGGGTGCTTGTGCTCTGTGGCCCCACGCCCAGAAACGGATTGGACTCAGTTGAGGTTAGGGTTTGGCACGGGCACTTTTACAGGCTTTCCTGAGGAGTTCTCCCATAGATCTGAGTTTCTAGTCAGTGTTCTATTTGGTTAGCATGACTGGTTTTCTACAAAATAATATTCAGTGATCACTCTGTGACCACAGTGTCTGTCTTCTAAGGTGAGTCCCGGCTCCAGGTTTGACTGGTGAGGCTTTCGAGTCATGTTGAAACTGTTCTGCCCTGGCGTACCTCTTAGTACCGCTTCCTAAAACACTCACTGGGTTGCCCGGGGGTAGCACAACCTCCTGGAACTCAGAATGCCACAGATGGTTCTGTGCCTTTGCATGTGGGCACTTGTCTTCCCCTTCCATGCTAAAGAAACAGAACCTTCTGATTCCTAAAGGATGTCACCTTCATGAGAACATCTTTTCTCCCGCCAGCTTGCCTTTTATAGAATGTTGAACTGCACCTGTTGGCTCTGCTTGGCAGTCCTGGCCCTCTAGGCCAGTGCTGGCTGTAGAGCTTCCTGCAGGGATGCAAATGTACTTTACACTATCCGTGGTGCTGGCTGCTTGCCATATGCAACTCCTGAGCCTTGGAAACACAACTCGTGCAATGACAGAACTGAATTTTTAGTTTTATTTAGTTTTAATTACTTTAAATGTAGAGCCTCATGCAGCTAATGATTACTATTTGGCCAGCTCAGATCTTGACTTTGAGCTCCTTGAGGTCAGGGGACATGTTTTATTGGTAGTTACATTCCCTCTAACAGAGTGGAGTTCACTAAACCACTGAATGGATTGCTGAATGAGTGATTGAATGGTGTGGGAAATTATCATCTCTAGTTCACACCCTTCATGTACACACATAAATAAAATTAAAATCTGATCCATGAATGTAAAACATACAGATCTTCTTACTCCATTTAAGAGATAGAAAAATCAAAGATTGCAGAAGTTAAGTAACTCAGCCTACTCATAATCAAGAGAAAGAAGATAAGAACGTGCCCTTAATTACATTGCTAGCAACAAATTTCTTTTGATTTTTCAGGCCTCTAAATATCTCAACCCCAGACAGAAAGAATATTCTGTGCCATGGATCATGTGTAGCTTGGCTAGTTGGTTTGCATTTCCAGAGGTTGGCCTTTATCTTTCGGTAACTTAACAGGTGCAATTTTTGAGTCTGAGGCTGGGGCAGGCCGGCAGCAGATTTTATGTTTTAGTGCCCTTACCAAATCTGCCAAAGATTAGAGGTCCCTGATTTTGTCCTTGATCGCTCTCCTTCCATCCTGCTTTGCAGAACTGATTGTGAAGACGGAGCTGACTGAGATGAGATGCATGATGGTGTTATTAAAGCTGAAGTTAAGCAGACCACAGTTTGGGAGAGAGAATGGCATAAGAACTCATCTGAGACCTTAATGCAAACTTAGCTTATAACCAGAAAGCTTTTGTGTGTGTGCGTGCAGAGCCTAAATCAGGGTGCTGTTAGTAGGGGATGGTAATTACATTTTTGGTGTATAGTGAATCTTAGTTCTTATTTATAAAGTCCATTAGATTAAATTTTTATAGCTTCCTTTGTCCATTCTATTTCTTTTGCACTGTATTATGAACAATAAGGTGATTTTACTTCAAGAGAGTGTAAGAGTTTTTGTTCAAATGATATCTGTCATTCAGAGAAATATCAGCTATGATACATTTATTCTACCTTCAGAGGCGTGAACAAATACTATGCAGACACGATCTGCTTGACTGCGTGTTGCCGAACAATTGCAGCGGGCAAAGGAACTGAGATGAAGATGATTGGGTTTTGTGGAGGAACCAAAGAAAGAAAAAGTGTTATTAAGTTTGTTTACTAGAATTCAACTTCATTCATTGAAGATTTATTAAGTATCTTTTGTAGACTGGACATAAAGGTTAGCAGGAGAAACTATTAAGCAGACCATTGTAACATGGAATCATTCCTGTAGCTGAGGAACACTGCACAAACAGAAGAAATAAAGGAAGCGCCAATCTAAAGAGACATTAGCCAATACTTCTTAAAGGAAGTGGCCTTTTATCCCCAGGTACATGGGGAAGGCAGAAGCAGTATGGTCTAGTGTGGGGGACATCTGTGCAGGATGGATAGGAGCATCCCAGGTATCTGGGAATGAAGACAAGTTTGTTTTTTTTTTTTTGAGACAGAGTCTCACTATGCAGTTCAGGCTGGCCTTGAGCTCACTTTTGTAGCCCAGGCTGGTTTCAAACTCGCACTGACTCTCCTGCCTCAGCCTCCCAAGTGCTGGGATTACAGGTGTGTGCCACCACACCCAGCGGAAGCAAGTTTTTGGATTGGAATTTCACAAGGATAGTTTGTCTTCCTTTGGGTAGGTTTAAAGAATGCAAGTCCAAAGGCAGGGTATAGCCTTCAGAATGCAATTAGAGGAGTCCAGTTGCCCTGTGTGGCCAGTGAGGCAAGACAGAGACTTGTTTCTTGCTGTCAGCATGGCCTGTTGGCACATCTGTAGTAGCTGAAAGGACTCTACCCTCTAGTTCTCAATCAGGAAGACGCCACCTAGGCCTGGTCTAGTGGTGCATCACTCAGGGTTAGGGCAAGAGCATCACAAGTTGGAAGCCAGCATAGGCACCATCTGGAGACTCTCCCATAAAAAGGGGAGAATAAGGTTGGTGCAAACAGTGACATGGACATAGGGCTCTGGCTGAGCCCCATGACCTGCAGACCAGCAGCTCCTTTGGCCACGACAGGCTAAGCCATTGCATCGTGGCCAGACTGCAGTTGGCAGTGAAGGCATCTTGCAAACCAAGAGGCAAGAGATCCTACTAGCAAAACCCAGCCCTGTGCATCCTGTTTGCAAGAGCACCAGCCCCTCTAATGTAGGCACAGGAATAAGTACTGCGTGGATCTGTGCATGGACTCCCTTGCAGGGCCCAACCTGTCCCACAGTTGGAAGTCTGCAAGGGTGACAGGGAAGCACCTTCTGAGAGGAACTCCTGGCCCCTGCCTCTGAAAGCCTCAGAAAGTTGGATTTTGATTTTTTTTTTGCCTAAAAATATGTTAAGAAAGATAAGAGGCTGTGGACTGTTAGTGGATGTGGGGAAGAAGTTGAAGGTGTTCATCATGTTCGCTAAGAATACAGGAGAATGTGATGAAAGAAGGAAGCTGCTGTTAGAGGGGTGGGCAGTGAGCAAGTGGAGAGCCTTGGTGGGAGGGAAGGAGACTGCTTGAATGTGGGGATCACCTGAGAAGATGGAAAGCCACTGCAAAAGGAAGCCACGAGCGACCTCAGGAGTGATTGGAAACCAAGAGACCTTGGCAGCAGAGGATTCAGTGACATGATGGGGGCCGAAGGGCGTTCAGGAGGGGCACCAGTGGAGACAGGGTGGATGGACTCCCTTACAGACATTTCAGAAAGGTGGAGAAAGAAGGAGTGCAGGACCGAGAGAATTGTTTGTTTCATAATTGAACAAAGTGACATCACAATCTTTTATTTAAACCGTACTTAAAATTCTTAAGTCTCCCAATTTTGGATGCTCTTTTAACTAGCATTTAATATACATTAAGTAAAACTCTTTTTAGAAGAATAGAAACTTCTAGAAGACAAGTGAAACATAGATTTCTTGATACAAATCTTTAGAAAATCTACAAACAGTAATCAAATATAGTGATTGTTGTGGTGGTCTGGGGACTTTTGGTATAAAGAATGTCAACCCCATGTAGTTGTAAAGCTCTGAGGTAGACCATTGTGAGTTTAAAATATACAGTAGGTATCTGAAAGTGTATGTGTTTGAGAAAAATTCCCTTCAAGAAGTGGAAAGAAAACAAGTTGTGCCGGGGCTATCAAGTGGTGTTCTAGAAAATTCACTCAGTGGCAGTATCATGGCCCCCAATAAAACCCAAGGGAATAGAGTCATTTGGAACCGTTTCTGTGCTCTTTTGGATACCCTGTAATTCTATCCTTTTTATGAACGTCCTCCTCACCCCTGAGTTTGTGTGTGCTTTCCTAATGGAACGCATCTCTACCCTCAGCAACCATGTTAATTTATGGCGTGTTTTGGTGTGCCAAGAAGTGAAACATGGGGGGAGCCATCCCGACTTCTCTTTGTTTCCCTCTAAAAGAGGCTTTTACTACTGAGTCCTTGACATCTCCCACCTTAGTTTATCTTTAACTGGAACCATTTTGTCCATTAGCCCTTTTCTAATCACCTCTCCAAATGGTCAGATTTACAAGCTATACATGAGAGAGAAAACACAAAAATCAGCTCGCCTCTCCTGACATTCACCAGCAGCCTACGTCTAAATAGTGGAAAAGTTTATTTGCTTTCTCTGAGGATGTGCTAAGTGATTTTGCAGTGTGAGTGCTGTGGCCTTCTAGCACTTAGAATTGCATTTATTAAATAAATTTGTTCTCTAACTCAAGTGTTAAGTGTGTATTATGAAACCTCAGAGCCAATTTCGGTGATTGCAATGTGCAAATATTTTTTAAATTATGTAATTAAATAGGACTTGGCCTACCAGGTCCACTGAAGTAATTTATTAATTGAATCGTCTGATTTAATTGTATGTTATTTTCGTTTATTCAGCGAAGAGGCTGAATCTCATGCAAAGATAGGAGCCTCTGTGTGCCCGTCAGTAGAGGCACAGAGGTTCTGGCCAAGAAGGCTGTCGCACCCAGTGAAATATTAACAAAGAAGACGAAACTTATCCTTCTGTCCCTGAAACTCTATTTTGATGTTTACATCTAGTGACTTTAAGGGAAAAGAGAACAACAAGAAGAAGGACTGTGGTGGACAGAATTACTGTAATTCGCTGTTTATCACTAGATTGTTTTTTAAATGGATCACTCTTTTCTTCTTCGTTGTGCCAGTATTCAGGCTATATAAAGTACATGCACAGAAAAGAAGAACCCCTTCAGTGCAGCGTTAGCTACATCTATGGCTGAACCGCTCCGTATCTGTTTCCTTCAAATGTCATTTTAAAGGTATTGTGGTTTCGGAGCAGCAGCTGTGACTGAAAAGTATGTAAACTAAGCTGTTCTTGCTCATATCATTTTTATATTCTTATGTCAGACCAGAAGGCTGCTTTAAATTTATTTTTCATTGTGTATTAGTTCTAGAGCCCGGTTTTTTTTCTTCCTTGGCAACATATGTTCTTTGGGACGTGTTATACTCAAGTGCTTAAGAAAATAACAATTGTGGGGGAGAAAAGGTACCAAAATAGTTTCTTATTTGAGTATTGTATTTGGGGGAAGATTAATTAAAAAAATTAACTGTGTCAAAGTAGAGTTTTGGTCCTGGCATCTGTGTTTTAGGAGATGAAAGAATTCAGCCATACTGTACTATGTCATGTGAAAGGCAGTAACTTTTAGAAGCCCAAATTGCTTTCCCAAAAGAAAAATATTTTTTGTTGCTATTAAATATAGTTTATATTGCTACTTCAGAACTTTTTTTTCCAGTGGGGCCATTTACTGAAATTCTTAGTTAATATTTCTGTATAGAAACGTCTTTGTCTCAGGAGCCTGCCTTTGAGAATTCCCATTTAATATGCGGTTGTGGATAAGTATTTATTCATACCATGTGGTGCCCACACCTGATCGAGTGACAGCGTGGCGTCATGGTAGCCAGCAGAATGTCTGGGTGACTTTTGAGTAACGGTGGCATAGAAGGTGTGAGAGACTGGAAGGAAAGAGCCACAACAGGCGTTTTCTCTTTTTTCTGTGTATTTCAGCATGTATAGAGCCTCCACTCTATTGCGGAAGTTTAGAACATAGAACAGCAAGTATTCCTTTTCCTAAATCGTTGTCGAAACCAGAGTAGAATATATGAGCTATTAGAATTTCCATGGTAAATATAATTTGATTACATGTGTTGGTGATTTCCCTGAGCCTTAGGATTTCACTTTAAGAATTGCTTCACAAATGTTACATTTCTTTCCAGCTTTCAGAAACAAATTTAACTGTAAGAATTTGCCCTAGAGAGGTTTTCTGTGCTTGCCGTATTGCTACAGGTCCTCGTCCTAAGCAAAGGAAGTAACCTGGGGAGGAGGGCAGATCTCCTGCTACCCTCTGGCCATAAGCTTATTTGGCTTCTCTGGGCCCCATCTCTGGGCCACGCTGGCCTTGGAGGCTGCATGGTGTAGTCAGATCTTCCCATTTTTGCCTTTAAAAAGGGAACGTGGAGGATTAGGGCAATGATCAGAAATGCTGTCAGGTTCAGCACAGGCAGCAAGGAGGAGGAAAGCTGTTATAGTCCTGGGAGGCTCTGGGACAACCCCCCATGCCTAGGAGGATCCTGGGAAGTTGAGGATAGAGGTCAAAGCACTTAGAAGGCCTGGTGCATCAGTTGCTTCCCGCTCAATGTATAAGTATTTCAATATGTTCATGCCGTACTCAGATGACCAGTCTGTATTAGCTAAGTACTGCCCCTATTACCAGAGGGGAGCTGGGTCTGGAGAGGTAGGGACTTTTGACAGTCTAGTCCTTACTTGGAGCAGAACTATACTCTCTTGTCATCTAATGAAATGTTGTTTCTATTTGGTTGCTTCTTAATGAGTATGTGGAAGTATCTCCTTTTCTGCTTGCTTAAAACCACAGCTGATGAAAAAGAACTTTTAAAGGAACAAAACCTAAAGGCAGAGTCAAGATGCTTGCAGCAGGGAAGGGAGGGAAATGGTTGAAGAAAGCGAAGCCTCTTCCATGCTAACTTTGGATGGGATGTCCTGCCAGCATCTGGTACATTTCGGAGTCCTTCTGTTATTGGCCCCTCTGTGGCTCAGAGGACTCTACTGAGAAGTGTCCTCTGTGACTGACCTTTCTCAGGGGCTTTGTTCTCTGGCCACTGCTCTATGTGTTATTGGTAACCAGAAGCTGGTGTCCTTCCTCTGGGTGCATGGGTCCCTACCATCGGCGTGACTTCAGTCATACAAAGAATCCCCTGCAATCTTGCAGCCCTCAAATGTGTTCTTGCTAATTTTGTTTTTGAGGCAGGGTCTCACTAAGTAGTTCATCCTGGCCTTGAACTTGCCCATGTAGGTCAGGCTGACCTCAGCCTTACGGAGATCCTCCAGCCTCAGCTCCCCAAGTGATGAGATTACAAGTATGAGCCACCACGCCTGGCTCAAGTGTCGTCTGCTCTTCTCTCTCACCTGATATTTTCCCCCAGGTAAGCCTTTCTCTTTCCACTTAAGTTTTGAGTCACACAATTGCTGCTGGAGAAATCTCAGTTTTAGTCATGGAAGGCATAAGACATATCCTCAGTTTATCCCAAAATTTGTTCTTATGGTGTGTCTACCCCCCGCCCCATTATTTCCTGTGGCATTCGTGCTTCTTTCACTATTATAATTGTCACAATCATCATTATTTCTTTTGCTGTTAAAGCTCCTTCATATAACCAGGAGGTGTTTCTGTGACCCTTTCCTCACTCAAGTGAAGAAGTACATGGAAGGTTATGTGGTGGGAAAGGTCCCGAAGCAGCTAACTTAGAGCTGGTTCATATCAAGAAGCTTGTTTCCATGTTGAAAATATGAGCCTTTCTTTTTTTTTTATACATGGACCAGGTGTGGATTAGTTCTCTGAACCTTTTACCCAGCCATATTCCCGCTTGTAATTCTTCTGAGGCATAGTTCAGCCAAGTCAAAGAAACATGTTATTAAAGGTGAGCTGAAAGGCATTTTAAAAATAAACAAACTGTTTAAGATCCTAAATCAGTAACAGAATCTATATGCACAGACTTGAATAGTTGAAGAAAATGCGTTTCAATACGGATAGGTTCCAGGCCAGATTCTTCTCCTCTGCTCCTCTGCTCTGCTCTTTCCCCTTCTTTTGCACAGCATTGAGGACTGAACCCAAGGCTCTCATGCTGATCTGTCGGCCTTGCTTTTGGCCACAGGTTTGTGCACAGTTTCCATGCTACCAGGCTGGGATACAAATTGCAATCTACTGCTGCAGCCTCCCTGAGGGGCTGGAAGTATAGGCCCCGTACCTCCATCCTCGGTTTCCTCTGACTTCTTCTCCACCCCGATCTGTGGGGAGTAACCTTTTCATAACTAATGACTTGCCTCACTTGGAGGTAGATGAGACTCAAGTCTTAAAGCGGTGATTTGTTTCCTCTAATGTTGAGAGGAAAAATAAAGGATTTTGATTCTTTTGTGTGCTGTTTGAAAGATATTTAAAATCTGATGTGCATTCTGTCCTATTTAGCACAGATGGTGACCAGGTGTTATCAGTAGTGTGCAGAGAGGACAGAACTGAGGCTCAGGAAGTGTTAGGGTTACTTGTTGTGTTACCCTGGTCTAAGTAACAATGGCTGCCATTTCCTTCAGCATTTTTTGTGAGTAGTCTGATACCAATGTAGGTCTCTTTTCCTGTTAGTTCATTTATTTCTTAAAAGCACATTGTATGCTATAATTAATCCCATTTTATAGATGGGTAGAATGAGGGGTAGAAAGTGGAAGCAACTTGCCTGAGTTTCCAAGGTGGTTAGTAGGTAGCAGAACTCAATTCTAAGCTTGGGCACTTGAAGCTACACTGCTGAAGCCTATGCTGTTCTAGTCTACAAATGATTGTGTGCAGGGGAACATGATGTTATACTTACCACTGCAGCAAGGCAGTCCAGGGAAGTGCTCAGAAGTCCAGATCCTTGTCCTATGATGCTCTCATTCATTCCCCCATCTTTTCTAATTTTCCATATTGGTCTGTTTTTGGCACTTTACTTGATAGCCTGCTTTCTACTCAGGGATAGGTGTCAATCACTGGTAGCCTATTGTGCTGCTTCTCCTTTGTTATGCTAAACTGTAGTTGTCATGGTGGAATTGTAAAAATGTTGGCTGGTTTTCTCTTCCTCCCACCCCCTGTCCCTGTCCCTGTCCCATCTCTGTCTGTGTCTATGTCTCCTCTCTGTCTCTGATTCTGTATGTGCCTGTCTCTATATTTCTATCTCTCTGTCTTTCTGTCTGTCTCTTTCTCTTTGTCGTAGTAAGGGTTGAATCTCAGGCCTTTGCACTGGGCTATGTCCCTAGCCTTATTTATTTGACAGAGTTTTGCTAAATTGTCCATGTGGGATTTAAGGTTGTGATCCTCCTGCCTCAGCCTCTCAAAGCACAGGAATTACAGACATGTGGCACTGCATGCAGCTATGCATTCTTTCGCTTTAAAAGTCCTTTCACAGATGCAGAAGCAGAGGTACAAAGACACTTGAGGCTGAATCTTCTGAGCTCACCTGCACGCTAGCAGCTTATTCTAAGGGGAAGTGGAAGCCGTGATTCCTCAGAATGGCCACATCTCTCTTAGCATCTTACACTCAGCTTGGACAATGGCCAATCCCTGCTACTTCTGTGTGATAGAGGAGACACATTCAGCAACAGTGTTAGCTAGGGACCTTTTGGGCAGATGTGTCAAAGTCATTTGCAGGTTCCAACCCTGGCTGTTTCAGGCCTTTCTGTACTGGAAAGCAGCACTGTGTATGCAGAGCTGTGCTCGGCCTCTACATGGTGTTCCTGCTCCCCAACCAAATTTGTAGGGCAGTCAGGGGAACTTGGTGGCCCAAAAGGTGGAAGTTCCTAATGCCATCATGGATAAATATAACATCTTCTTAGCATGGGCTCCTTTCCAGCTGAGGAGCCGTGGTTGTGGGTTCCAGCCTGCTTCACAGCTCTCTTAGCCTTTCTGAGTGCGTTTCTAGTGGGAGCCAAGAGT
>PVKN010019064.1:0-16554 GCA_004027915.1 Capromys pilorides | reverse complement strand
CCTTGGTGCAGCTGCTCCAGGCTCTTCCAGAAGCCTCCAGTCTCTGTCCTGGGCTACAGGAGCCTCAGCTTGGCCTGGTATCTCAGGCTACCTGTGCCCTTCGACCAGGTCACACCTTCCCTCCTGTGTGTCCACCCTCTCTAGCTGGCAGGGGCTGGCTGTCACTCAGGGACCCAGCTCGGTCCACCCCTGCCAGGCCATACTCTCCATTTCCCTGTACCTCCTCTTTTTGCAGGGGACAACAGGTCTGTATTCCCTGGCCACTTCCAATTTGCCTCCTTCTGGCCATGCCAAGCTCCTTATGGATATACCACCTGAGCACACCTGGAGCTGAGCAGCTGGAACATCTCTCTCCTGGAGGCTCAGGGAGGCCAGCACACAGCTTCTTCCTCTTCATCTTTGGGTACCCTGGAGTTCCAGTACTGTCTTCAATGCAGAGGATAGGTCTCTGTTTATCAAATGAATAAATGTTCTGAGAACAAGACCAGTCCTCTAATTTACACTAAGATGTAAATGACTAATTGGATTTTGTTATGGTTTATGTCTAGTTGTCCCCCCAGAGCCTCATGCAGTCATGGGGCGGGGACTTCTAAAGTTTGAGACTTGACTCATGATCCACTGGGATTATGTGTTTTAGTACTGATGGGATTATGGGTATGGCCTGAGGTGGATAGGCTGAGGCAGAGAGCCTGAATGTATTGTAACAGAGACAGAGGAACAGACTCTCCTCTTACTCTTTGCTGCCCTGGTTGGTCAGTTGCCTCTGCTGTGGTTGTTGCTGTTCTGCCGTCATGAACTGGATGCTCTCTGCCCTGTTCCACTCAGCCTTGAGCCAGCCGAATACGGACTGAAACCTCCAGCAACTGTGAGCTAAATAAATCTTTCCTTCCTTCATTTTGAGTGTCGGGTATTTGTCCCAGCAATGAGGAAAAAGTAAGACAGATTTCCTGGATAGTATTTCAGAAACACCGGATAGCCCTATGGTGGCATGAAGATAGTAGAAAGGAATAAGAGGCCTACACTAAGGATGGAGGGCTCAGCCACAGCTCTGGGACAGGCTGGACTGCTACAGACCCTGATGGGAGTTACCAGCTGCGGCCAGGGATTGGGTTCGGCATAGGGCCTTTGATAGACCCACCTCCCAGAGCCCTGCACAGGGGACCAAGTGTCTGGTGGCAGGAGGTGCACCCAGGATTAGCACATGCCTGGCAAAGAGCTGAGCTGAAGAGGAGAGTCCATGCCCCCCTTGGGGATGGGTTGGGCTTAGCCTTGGGAGAGACAGGAGCGAATACCCACACACTGCGCCCACCCTGGAAGCTCCCCTACCCACGGGATGGAAAGCAGGCACTGGCAGGTTGCCAGGCTCCTACTCCTGATCCAGCACAGCTGAGTATGCTGCCAAGCTCAGTGCTGCTGGCGCTGGCACAGAAGAAAGGCCCAGCAGGCCCTGGATGCCCTCAAAGGCTGCCGCTCCTGCCTGGTGACTGCGCAGAACACATCAATCCTTGAGGTTCATTAAACTTCGGAGCTGGCTGCACAGAGGGAAGAAAAGACCTGTCGTGAATTTCCCAGAGAGGCAGGAGGGCAGAGGGGGAAGGTCAGATGAATAGGAAGGACCATGGTGTCCAGGTGAGGGTGGGGTGGACCCGCCAGGGGTAGGGACACTGAGAAATGTCAACTTCCTGTCTCATCATGGCCCAGCCACCAGTCCTGTCCCTGCTGTCATGTGCTGAAGAAAGGAAGCCAGAAGCAGAGGGTGCTTGAGGAGCTGGGGCAGGTAAGGGGACAGAGCACCACAGCCAGCAGGAGTGGCTTCCTCTTGCCTGTGGACAGCCACGTGTTCCCATGTATGTGGGTCCCTACCTATGGTGGACTGTCATACAGCCCCATTGGAGAGGCTCATGGTTACTTAGAGGGCAGTGTGGTGCTCCCTTCCTCATTGTTGTTCTTCACATAGTGACATCCTACAGCAGCCCCTTAGGGTCTTCCTAAGCCCACCTGCCCACACAGGTGCCAACCTGGCACCAGGTGAGTGACTCCCTAGTTGTTCTTGGTGGCCCTCCTCTCAGCTTCTCCCTGACCTTCTGACTTTTCAGCCCTCCCCCTCTCAAGAGTGACCCTTGCTGTCCCTGTCTCTGCCAGCTGGTCTGCCCCGACCTCTTGCCCGAGTGGCCATACAGTACAGGTGCCCGGCACCTCACTGTGCTCCACTGCAGGAACACATCAAGCGCTTTCACCACTTTGTGCTTTGTGCAAGCTGTTCATCTGTGTTGCTGGAGTATCCTCCTGCCCTCCTGCCTTGTGCAAGGGGCAGGTGTGTGGGAAGAAACTGCCTCTCAGGTGAAGGAGGCCAGGCTGGGTCCTGCTGGCCAGTGATCCTGAAGCTAGCTCATGCAGCACAGCTCCTGGAAGCCTTGAGCTCTGTGCAGAATTCCACGGCCTTCTGGTCAGTGTTATCCCCCTTTGACAACTGGAACACACTAACTAGATTAAAAGATTTTCTCTATTTACACAGATCAGTCACATCATGTGCTTGCTGGTGTTGGCACACAGAAAACGTCTTAAATAGAGCATATTTCCAAGTATTTCACTTAATGTGTGTTTTCTATTTGCTCAATAACTTTCCGATCTATTTGAGTTCATACATGGGGCACGGATCTGTGTATTAATCTTTACCTTGGCTAGTCTTGGGTTTCTTGTCTTGCGAGACAGCAATGAGACAACATTGTACAGAAATTCCAGTGGGTGGAATTCCCTAGAACATAATTTGGCTGTGCTAGCAGCCTTGGTGCCCACCTCTTTTCCCATAAGCTGTGCCCTCTGCTTGCATACACTCCGGTCCATGGCACCAAGTTAGGACCTCAGTTGGTTTCCATGGCACATGCTGTGTTTACTTGGTTTCCTACATAGCACCCGCTTCCCTTCCTAGTGCCGCCTCATCATCTTTATGGGAATTCACCTTAACCTGGGTGAGGGCGCCAGGAGGCCAGTGCAGCCATCAGCTTCTGACTGTGATCACAGTATGCTTTTAGTGGGGCTGATGAAGGGACCAAGGTACTTCCAACGTTGTCGTCGTCTAGGGGCAGCATGGGCACTTGGAGCAGAGTCCAGCAAATGCAGGGAGCGGCTGGCTTTGGGAGGAAGAAGTTAGTGGCCTTCACCCTTGCTCAGAGTAGAATTTGCAGCCAAGAGGAAGAAAACATATGGACAGGGCTTGGGAGGACCCAGAGAGAACCACAGACTTGGGACTAGAGACGACACTCGCTAGGGCTTCCCTCCCCACCCTGTGCTGGGGGCTCCTGGTCCCTACACTGCTGCCTGTAAGCACAGGCAGGGACTGTGGGGTGCACACTGTGGAGGTGTTGGATGGGTATGTGGAGGTTGGGAATTGAAATAACACATGCTAGGAAATTCTTTCTCACTTAGTTGTTTCTCTGAATTTAACTGCCCAGCAAATGGACTTTGGGAGTGTTTTCATGATGAAATTGGGTTACTCTCCCATAATCTGCTCTGAGTGTCCTATGGAAGAAGGCTGATAGGACATGGTTTATTTGCAATAGAATTTACAAAAGCAGGTGAAACCTTCTGCTCCTGGGGTGGGGCCTGAATAGGAATGGCTCCATGGTTGGATAAGAATCTGTCCAAGGAGAGGAAATCCCTTGTCAAAGTCCCACATGGGTCTTCCCAGTGCCCAGTTCTGAGGAAGAGGACTGTCTTAGTTACTCTTCTCTCGTTGCTGGGACAAATACCTGACACTCAAAATGAGAGAAGGAAAGGTTTATTTAGCTCACAGTTGCTGGAGCTGGCTCTAAGGCAGAGTGGCACATGGCAGAGGGCAACCTTTCATGGTGGCAGCTAAAAGCAAGAGCAGGGAGAGCTAACTGCTCAAGCAGATAACTTCTCTTCCTTCCTTACATTGAAATGCAAAGCACCCATTTCCACAATAATCAATTACGAATTCCATCTGGATGAGTCATGCCATTGCTTGACCATTTTGCTCTCTGTGAAAGCCTAAGAGAATACTTTCTCTCCAGGTGACTCTCCTTAGGCACACTATATATCTTCAATCCCTTCCTCTGTAGCCCCATAATTTCCTTGAACAGAAAATTTGGGAAACCACTGAGTTATAGGATGTTATAGCACAAGTTCTCTTATGTCCTGAGTCTTCACTGACCTTGAAGGGCTAGAGCCAAAATATTGGCTATCCTTGTAGCCCTTCTTTCTCTACAATTTTTGGTCTGTAAACTTATATTTTTAACCCTCCAAAAGAAAAGCTTAGTGATACTATTGCTGTATAACATAAGTACTTGAGCTTAACGTCACTGTCTTTCTGAGTATCAAACATCTTAGACTTAACTTGGAATTGGCATTATCTGTCAATCTTTGATATTCTAATAAATCTCTATAGAATGTGATATAAGCAGTTATATATTTTTACACAGGAATTTAGAAATCTAAGCATATACAAAATCGTATCCTGTTGATCCTTCGGTATTTTTCCTAGTCTACTCAAACTCCAGAAGCCGCCCCGTGACTGCATGAGGCTTTGAGGGGACACCTATGCACAAACCATAACAAGGACACAGGTTGTGTCCAGGCCTCTCCTGCCCATCTCCCCTTCCCTAGGAGGCAGGATGGTTCAACTCTTTGCATCTCCTCTTTTGAGGATACAGTCAAGACTCCAGAAGAGGATAAATGAATTTTTATTATAGAATACAACCTGGTTGAACCAAGCTCAAAATGACTGTCTGGTCCCTGGCTGCCATGTCAGGGGACCCTGTGGTACGGGGCTGAAGATTCAAGCAGGACAGAGAGGATGCAGCTGGTAACTTGTGTCTCTGTCCCACCTCCTTGCCTGCCATTGTTATTCTGCCAAGGCTCCTTTCTCTTGCCAAACTTGAGGAGGCCAGTATTCTCTGGACCCTATCTGACCCCCATCTTAATTGGGGCTGCCAATCAGCTCCTGGTACAGGCTATGAGCACCCCAGAAATCAGCCTCTTCCCACTCTGGTGCATCCCTTATCCAGGGACACACAGAGAGAGAAGCTACCAGGCTTCCAAAGACATCAAGAGAGATCTGTCAGAGAGGACACAGAACACATGTGGGAACCCACCATCTTCCTTGTTCCTGGCCTCTGCTGCTCCTCCCACCAGTGCAGCAGGGACTTCATTCCTGAGTAAGATGGGAAAGCAGACCTGAGTAGGGGCATGCAGGTGCCAGTACTCAATGTCTCTAGCAAGAAGGCAGAGCACAGGGAAGTCACAGAAAAGAAGCAGAGCTGGACACCACCTAAGCCCTCATCAAATTGGCAGAGACATCTGAAGCTCAAGGGTCTCCCCAGGTGCAGTGAACCCAGACTCAAGACCCTCATGTGTGAGAGAGCACCCAGCTGGCTTTGCAAAAAGAACACATGAGGAACCCACTGTACTGCAATTTATAATTCTAACAAAAATCCAGCCCCAGCCTGTAGCTCAGAGAAGATGAAAACAGACTCCAAACTATTGGGGTCACTCTGGGGAAGGCATACCTGTCTTGCAACACAACACATAGGAGGACCTGTCTGGTATTAGCACATGCAGGATTTAAACAAAAGCAAGGTATCTGTGCCAGTTAATCTTAATTGTCAACTGGCCTGCTTGACCTACTGATGCCCACAGCTGGATGTGAGGGTCGGAGGTGGGGCCAGTTGCAGGTGGTCCCTGGGCAAGGGCCTTTAGCATCTGTCTCTCATTTGTGCTCTTCTCTTCTGCTTTGATTTCTGGTCCCCATGCAGTGAGCAGCTTTGCTCCGCCATGCTCTTCTGCCCTGACATTCCTGCCTTGGAGCTGGCCAACCACGGATTGAACCCTCTGAATCCATGAGCCACACCAACCCTCTTGATGTGTTTAGATATCACCCACTCCCCTCCTACCCCCCACCGCTCCCACCAAATCCTCATTGCAGCCCTGGGTGCCTTTTCAGAACTAGCTGAATCTAGAGTGTGTGATGCATTCATGGTGCAGTGTTAGGATTCTGGTGTGTGATTACTGAATCTGCCCACTGGTTGGTTTGGCACTCACCTAAGCCTGATAGCCTAGAAAGAATATCAAAGAGGCAGAAAGAAGCTGCTAAGGCCTGCTTTCTCACTTCTTTGTGATTTTAACTGTCTTCTACCTGCCAGGAACTGTTTCTTCTCTGTCATGCCTGTCTGGCTTGTTACCCGCTAAGCCAGTTACAGACTGAAACCTCTACAAACTATTAGCTAAACAAACTTTTCCTCTTTAAACATCAGTTGTCAGATATTTCTGTCTCAGCAATGAGAAAGATAACTAAGACATTTCTCCATTAAGTTGTGGGTATCAGGCATTTTGATAGCAGCAACAAAAAGGTAACACAGCATCTATGAAAATATATTGTAGTGAAAGGGATAAAAATGGATGCCCAGGGCTGGAAAGATAGCTCAGTGGAGTAAGTGCTTGCCGGGAAAGCACAAGGTCCTCAGTTTGATTCCTGGTACCACCAAAAAAAAAAAAAAAAAAAAAAAAAAAAAAAAAAAAAAAAAAAAAGAAAGAAAAAAAAAAAGGATGACCAGAAGAAAAGAAGGGAAAGAGAGAAAGTAGTTTGCAAAAGATCGATGATAAAGATACTCTGAAATACAATGCAATCCTGGGACAAAGAAAGAAATCCCTATCAAGCACGTGTTCAATTTAATGCTTTTTTGAACACTTTCTATGGCCCAGGTTGACACCAGCAAGTCAGATGTCAGACAGAGGGATCCTGATCAGACTGTGGCTCTTTGGGGTGTGACCTGTGCCACAAAGAATGCTTTTGACGGCTCTGATGTGTGTTACTCTGACTTCAGACCCCAGCCTGATGGAGAAGGAGGAGGCAAATGGAGTGTTGCATGCTGGGAAGAACACCACGGATGGATACAGAGGACACCTGATAGTGCAGGGGCCTGGCATGGAAGCAGCTGGCCCCACTTCCTGGCTGTTCAGAGTGAGTGGAGCTGGATCTCACATCCAGAGACTGTGCTTGCCATCAGAAAGGCAAAGGCACTGATCACCACTTTGCTACCATGGTGATGACTTAGCTTCCTAAGGGAATGGATAATGATGCACAGTTTTCATTACATGGGTATTGGATTAAAGAAAATGCCAAGTCTGTTTTCTCTTTAGCTTCCGGGGAAGGACCTCAGGTGCTAAGGAGTTCCCTACTGCCCCAAAGTCATATAAGCTGTGGCTGATGGTGCGAAAGGAAGAGCTCTAACTGCCCATTTGTGACTTCATCACTCAGCTGTGTGCTGCTAGGTTCTATGAATTCATTCCATCATTAATTTTTGTTGCCCTTCTTGTTTTGTAAGCAATCGCATGTTCTAACTCTTTGAGTTTTCTTGCTTTTAAGAATATCTTCTGATTGCCTTTATAATTTAATAACAATGTAGCTGGCTATGCAAGTTTGGCAATATAACCATTTCCCCCAGGCTTCATAGAAATGACCCCATTGCCTTCAGTAGCTGCTGTGGTTGTGAGAATGCTGGGTACAGAGCCTGTCTTCTTTGTTTCTTGGCCAGAAGTATTCTGGATTTATCTGTCATCTACTTTCTTAGCCAAGCTTGGTCAGGATTTGCATTTTAAAAATTTAGGAGTTTTTTTCTTACTTTAAACATTCAGGTATTTGTATATTTTAAATTTTGTGATCTTTTGGGACATAAAGTCTTTTGTTGTATTGTCTTATCCATTTTGTTTTCCCTAGTACTTGCAGCTACTTTCAGGCACATCTTTCTTACGTGTTAGTAGTTTTCCTTTAGCTAAATGCCCTTTGAAACTCTGAATGCTCCTATCACAAACATGCAAAAATGATATTAGAGTGCTGTAGGCGTGAGACATGCAAGAGTCTTCTAGGACATATATCTGTGCATGTGAAAAAGATTGAGAAAACATTCATAAAAGTTAAAATTCCACCCAAAATTTTAGAACAGCATAGGGCCAAGAAGAAAATATACAGAAAATCTCTGAGTACATGAAGCACTGCAACAGGGAAGATGCGAACATATTAGAAAAGAGGTGAGGAGAACAGATAAATAAGTGTGGAAGAATCAACATCCCTGGAGAAAAGACCCAACAGGAAAAAGAAACAAGATGGAGAAGTTGAAGGAATTAAGGAAACAAGAGTTGTGTTCTTCATGCTACACTAAAACACTATTACCAAAAGAAGCTGAAGGGATGGTGGATGAAAAGTGTGGGGAGAAACACTGGTACACGTAGAGGGATGAGGTAAGATGACAGGTCAAACTGGCTTTAGATTCCTGCAAGCATTAGTGAGCACTGGAATGAAATGGAGAAAGGCGTCTAAAGTTCTAAGGGAAAGTAAGCATCTACTTATAAACCTGCCCTTTAGGTCTGAAAGTAAATGAAAACTATTTTCAGTCTTTTGGGAACTCAGTGATTTTACCATCCATGTACCCTACATAAACATTGAACATCAAATTTTAAGGTCATACTGGTAAGATAGCTCAGCAGACTAAGCACTGGCCTAAGCTAAGCACAGGGACCAGTGCTCAGTCCCTGGTCCTGCATACCACACTAAGGGGTGCACTGAGCTGGCAAGCTAGTTCAGATGTGGTGGTGCATGCCTGTAATCCCAGCATGGGGAAGCTGAAAACAGGAGGATCTTAAGAGTCTGAGCTGCATAATGAGACCCTGTACCAGATACATTAAAAGAAAAATTAAGACCATAGCAAAAAAATCAAGAAAACATAAGCATCTCTGTAGCAAAAGAGGAGGGAAACCCAGCAGAATAATGCTTATAACGACAGCTGGGTAGTAATTCCCAAAACTAATGGGCTTGACATAAATATGACTAAAGGCACAAATAGCTTATGAATATGGGTTTAAAGGCATGCTGTTTTTCTGCCATTAAGAAAAATTAAATGTATTCAGGTTCTCTAGAAAACACAAAATGATCTAGAAGAAAGTTATGGCACAAATATGAAACCAGTTAAAAGTTGGCTTGATCTTAAGCGATTAATGCCATATAAGAAGGGGAATCTGGCCGGCCCCACCCCAGGGGTATGCAGAGACAGCACTTGAGTCTCTCCTCCATGAGACTGAGACTGGGTGTGGTGGCATGTGCCTATAATCCCAGCTCTTGGGAGGCTATAAACAGGTGGACCACTATGAGTCCAATCTAGTAGTGAGAACCTGAACACGTTTTAGACCCTTCCCTAAAATACAAAGAGAGAGAGAGAGAGAGAGAGAGAGAGAGAGAGAGAGAGAGAGAAAGAGAGAGAGGAGAATCTATTTGACTTTAACCCTGAAAAAGTTCTCAGTAGAGCAGCAGATATTTAGTGACTGAATAAAATACAGTCATATTTACATAGTCATAATAAAAATACCTGCCTGCCCCATAGGACATCACCATAACTTTTGTGGGTAAAAGAAGGTTGGATATAAGGGAATTCATACAATTTAACTGAGAAATAGCCACGTTATAAAAGTACAATATATAGGTTTTTGATCTTTAGAATTAACATATAAACAAAAAATTGGAAGACAAAATTGTAATCAACAAGCAACTATAAACAGTAAAAATGTGGGGAAAGTCCTGGCGGTTAGGAGATGAAAGAGTGAGGCAGTTTAGGGCACAGAGGTACTTACTGGGGAGGAACTTTATATTTATTATAAGATGCTGATCAGATTTTATAATCAAGAAACATAAAGAATAGTGTAAGATAAAACAAACACTTGAATATACTAATGTTGAGGCTGGATTTCTACTCTAAGGAAAAAGAGGTATGAACACAAACTAAAGAAAAATCTTCTTCTATTGAATTTGAACTTGGTTTATCCTATAAATTCATGACTAATCCCATCCATCACCCAGCCATCCCAGCTCATCGGTCTATAGCCCTACCTAGGAACTCAGACCTTGGTTTATAAATACCACTCTCCTCTGTGTGAGCCAGGCATCACTGGAGAAATGGCTGATGACAAGCCTGGGGCAGGGTCATTGCCATATGCTCCTGGACTACTTGGTTATAGAAGAAGGTAAGGAAGTGTTGGGGAGATGATGGCACTCATCCAGAAGAACCCTGGAGCCAACTTCCTGGGGTCCCCTTGACCCTATTTTGAACAATTTAAATGTCAAGAACTGTAACGCACTTGAACGTAAAAATCTAAGAAGTTATGGTAACAGGTATACTGTCGTGGATTTCTAACTGGTGGTCAGCTTCTTACACCCAGCTGAATTAAACTAGTGCTGGGTGTGGGAGGCCTACCTGAGGATTTTTGCCAGCAGTATAAGGGTAGAACAGGAGAAGCTGCCAGAACGCTGCTGGGTATGCTGTTTGGAGGTGTTGGAGCTGTTTTCTGTACTTGTTGTATATGATTCTTGGATGATTCGTTATAAAATATTATAAAATGTGTCTTGTACTGTATTGTTCACCTTGCAAAAACCCCAAATTGTGACATATATAATATACATAAATAATATGTAATGTAATGTAGAATGTATAATATGTACATAATATATTATACATACATTATATATGTTATGCAGTCTTCCCAAACTGGAAGTAGCTTCAATGTCATTTGCAACAAAATAGATAAATGTGGCATAGTTGTATAATTCTTATATCCCAGTGATGGGAAGGAGAATAATACAGGGTTCAAAAGACACTGCACTGATTCTAAAGTTTCAATGATAGCTAAGATTTGTATCTTGTATTACATATCTGATGATGCTCTAAGTCAACAGGATTGATTGGATGTTAGCAATACATTAGCCACCATTTAACTTTTTTATGTGTATTTACTCCTCATGTCAAAGCTGGTTTCAAATGAAGCTAGCCTCAGTGATAACTAACTTCTGTGCTAGGTCACAAGATGACACCACTGCCCTTTGATCATCTTTGTCCTACAAAATAGCACTTCCATATGTTTTGCTCTGAGCTTATCTGGCATGGTCAGTATCAGACTTGCTAGTGGCTGGAGGCCCAAGGAAGCTGGCAGAGGCCAGTGTCAGAGGCAGTGGAAGACTTGAGCCCAAGATGCAAGGCAGGAACTCAGGGCTTTGGGATCTCCAT
Organism: Capromys pilorides; assembly: GCA_004027915.1. Lineage (NCBI taxonomy): Eukaryota > Metazoa > Chordata > Mammalia > Rodentia > Capromyidae > Capromys > Capromys pilorides. The sequence continues at coordinate 5,488 of PVKN010019064.1, read as the reverse complement.
CCCTTAAAATTGCTTCCAGGTCCTAGACCGCACCAACAGAAAGTAAAAGTTTCCTGCAGGAGGAAAAGGGTTCCTATCTCAGAAGAGACTATGGAGAGGATATTGGGGTCCATGAAGTATAAGTTGACATAATACCTATCTGAGGCCCTCCTTGTCCTGTCTGGAGGGCTGGCTTTGAAATGTAGAAATCCCACCTCTTTCTCAATGACACTATGATGCTCACAGAGCAGGAGAAGGTCTTCTGGGATCAATACAGGGACACTGATACCCAGGTGTGGGGATGAATCTTAACTTATTTTCTTTTACAATGTTAGACTTGTCCATTCAACCAGTACTTTTGTGTTGTTCTGGAAAAAGCACCATACTTGCCCTGGCTAATAACATGACAACTAGCTGGACATTCTTGGCCCTTGTTCCTAGAGAACATTGATTGTCCCAGAGCCCTGGTTCCTTGCAATTCTTGTCTCTTATTCTTGTTCTTCTCACTGTGCACTGCAACTCTGGGCAGGAGACTGGAGGCTCACTGTAGGAATCCTGAAAACCAGTGCCTTAGAAAGAGTCTCCAATAAAGGGGAGCACCAGCAGCCACTCTGTCATGATCTCTAACTCATTCAGAGAAGAGTCCTATTTGCAACAAGTAGGGTTTGGCTCTGGCTTTGAACAGCAGCAGGCCAGAGGCTCCCTGGTTGGGTTTGTTCTGTTTCTATCTCCTGTGAGGGTCCTGGGGAATGCAACTTGTTTTTAGGCCTAAGCTCACCAGACTAAGGAGCCACACAGATACCATAGTGATCAAGACTTTGGGCAGCCAGTGGCATGTGGTGGCACTTGGGGGGTGGGGTCATGTATATCCAGGAAAGGAGACAGACCATGTGGCTGGAAAGAACATGTATGAATGCTTGGCTGCTGAAGTATGTATAGAAGAGGCTGAGACTGCTCTGGGTGGCTTGGTCGGAAACTACTGCTTCTTCTTCTTTCCTAGCAACACCTCATTTTTTTTTTGGCGGGGGGGTGTGCAGCAGAGACTGCTTTTTCTTATCTCTCGTGGACACTGGAGTGATGAAGACAGGAAAGCATTGTTGATGCTTTTGCAGTGGAAGGCAGACCACAAGTCCTCCTTTTCCCCACCACAGGGAGGTACCCGAGTACCCTCTATTGGGGCCAAGGAAGCACTGCTCCTCATAAGTCCACAAGCCTGCTTGAGGTGACCTTTCTCACCCATAGCTCCTAGGCTCCCTCTATCTCTTCTCTGTGTATCCTCTTCCCTGGATCTGACCTGGATACTTTTAGGATCAGTCTAGGAGCTGGCTGGACAGGTTACAGAGTAAGCACAGAGCAAATGTGGTTCTTGCAAAGCCACCGTCTAGGTACCCAATGTCATTGCTTCCCAGCAGCTCAGAAGTCACTTCTTCCCCCTCCTCCTGGGATGCCTCCAGAATGCATGGCTGTCACCCTGGGATGTAGGTTATAGGAAGGAACATTCTTGGCCCTAGTGGGGTTGGCCCGCCTTCTGAGTGGCTGCTTGATGAAATATTTCTCCAACCCTGATACTTCCTGGAGCAGAGTGAAACACTTTCTTGGACCATTTGTTGAACTGGAGACTACACCCCTACTTCCCTTTAAAGCTCCCTTCTGGCTCATCTATTCCTTATTCCAGAACATTCTGCACTAGACACTGTCAGCTCCTCACAACTTGAGAGAACTGAGAAAGGTGGTTTGTGGGTGCTACCAGGAGCCACCCTAGCTCCTGGGTGCTATCTCTGAAAGGTCAGTCTCCCTACTCCAAACTCCATTTAACCCTTGCCTGGTGGCTAGAGCATGCAGACAGACTCTTGTACTGAGGGCAGTTGGATATGATATTCAGACTCTGAGAATAGGCAAGGCTACTGCCAGAGACACTGCGGTTTCACCTCCCAGGTAGACTTCTCTGCTGCTGTGGGACACCCCAGGTCTCTGTGGAAACCATCATCCTCACAAAAGTCTATCTGTAGCTCTCATCACTCTCCAGTCTGCTCACCTGATGTGGGCTGTATGTCCACAGCATGTCTACAGAACCCAAATTCAGGTGTTGAATGCATCCCAGATATGATGATTTTAGGAGGTGGGCACTTTGGGAGAGGGTCTGGTCAGAAGGTTGGAGCCATCAGAAATAGGATCAGTGTCCTTTAAAAGAGGTACCAAGGAGTTTATTTTGTTCTTCTGCCACATGAGGACACAGAGATAAAATCACTGTTTATGAGGAACAGGCTCTCACCAGACACTGAATCTGGTGGTCTTGACCTTGAACTTCTCACCACCTAGAATCATAAAAACTAAATGTTGTTCTTTTATTTTGTTACCACAGCTTGAGTCAAGACCTGCCTCTGAACCTAAACTTACCACTAAGATTACCACCTCTCCAGATTAAAATCTTCAGAATGCGGCTGGCTGATTTCTTGATTTTTGTCTTTGGGATTCACGTAGGCTCCTTCAGAAACAAAAGGGCCTCAACGTGATACCCTTTTCTATTCTTGACACCTAAATGTTCCTGAGATGAGGGAGGGGGATGAAAGAATGGCAGCACTATGAAGACCCCTTGAAGGCAGAGGAAGGGAAAGATGTCTTCCAAGAGCTGCCTGGAAGACATGGATGGTGGGGGCCCTGTCCATCCTGATCCCTGGGATGGCACTTCAGAGGGCCCCATGATTCCTCTTGGCACTTTCAGGAGATCCTAACTGTCTCGTTCTCTTCACCTACAAAGAATTGGTGCATGATGGGTGAGACAGTGATTTCTAGACCAGGGCCTTGGACCTGGGCCACTCCTGCCAGTGCCACAGAGGTGGCTTGGGACCTCCAGAGACCCAAAATAGGTAAAAATCAGAACATCAAAACCCTCTCCCTGTGATGCTGGTCTCAGGGTGACAGGAGAGGATTTTCCCCATTCATTTTGAGGCAAAATCATTGTGACTCTTCCTTTCTTTGCATGACAGACAGTCAGGCTCTTGGCTTGTGAACTTCTTTCAATAAAAGTGAATCATTTAAAATTTCAGCATTATTTATGTTTTGCTATTCTAAAAATTTGATATTGATCTTTCACTAATTAAAATAGTTCAAAAAATTTTAGGCAAATGAATTGTGATTGTTGCTCTGGGCTATAGAATATTAGCACTGTATCATTTCATAATTTTTACTCCTATAGGTTAGCTTTTCTGAAGCATTGTACAAGAAAATACAGCATGCGATTTGAAATGTCCTGTTGCACACACAGACCTGTGAAATGGTCACTACATTGAGATAAAGATGACACTTTGGAAAGCTTTCTTCACCCCTTGGGAACCCTCCCCACACGAACTCTACCCCAGCCCAGGCACTGTTGACCTGAAATCTGCCACTAAGCACTGATTTGAGTTTTTTAGAGTGTCTACAAGTGGAAGAGGATGTGTTCCATCTTGCATGGCTTCTTCCACTCAACACAGTTATTTAAGGTTTATTTGTGTTGGATGCATCAAGAGCTCCTTCTTTTCTTATTGATTTCATATCATAGTTTCGTGTGCGAAGTCACTGTTGCAGAAAAACCACAATGGGATCATTCTGAAGAGCCCAAGCACACTGTATAAAACAGATTCTAGACATAATCTTCATGGTTTTGGTTAACATGTTCCAGTTGTGTCACCATGGCCATGCCACTAAGCTTGCTAGGGCCTCAGCATCCTCTTCCATAGATGGGAGCATCTCAAGGACTGTGTTCACCAGTGTTTGTTCATGGACTGGGCAGCCTGGCCCCCTGACCTGCGCTGTGTGCAATAGCTTGTGGACAAGCCTGTATCTTCTGTCCAATGAAGTTACCTCAGCTCTCAAGAAGGGCCATCTGGGATCCCTGTGTTGAGCCAGGTTTTAATCATTAGAACACAGGGGAAGTGACACTGTGTGACACCCAAGGCTGGGCCACAGCAGTGCCGTGCACCTCTGATAGGTCCACTGAGGACTCTGTCTTCTGAAATCCAACTTCTGTGCTGTGAGGAAGCTCAGGCAACTCCAGGCTGCTGTACTCAGGACTTGGATGTCTGCCAAGTGTCCATGGAAAGACTTGGTCTCCATGACAGCACCATTTGGGAGTGTGGCACCCACTGAAAGGTCTGTAGGTCCCTGTATTTCTGAACCTCTTTCTCTACAGTTTGTAGGACACAGCAGCTATAGAGAACGTTCCAGGAGAGCTTTCTGAGGCTTTCTGGGAGCCAGTATGCCATTTTGCCTAGTATTATAGGTGAAGACACTGAAGGTCCCAGAGGCCAAGGCCACACAGAGCCAGCAGCTAGGACAGCAAGGCAAGAAGTGAGGCCTGTCTACCTCAGAGGCCAATGCCCTTCACAGAGCAAGGAGCAGCTTTGGCGTTAGACTAGGGACCTACTCTTTTCACTTGATTGGGACATCAGGATAACAACCTGACTCACCTTACTGTGTTATATACAACTATTTACTTTTCTCAATTTTAAAATTATAAGACGCACTTAACATAACATTGACTACCTCGGCCACCTTTGGGTGGCAGCTTGATGGCATGAAGTACACTCATACTGCTTGGCATCTGTCACCACCCTCCATCTCCAGCATGTTTTATTCTCTATAAGGAAACTGTGCTCACATACACTGACTCCCCAAATACCTCCTACCAGGTGAAACCACATGACTGGCTGCTTCCTCTGAGGACAGTGACCTCAAGTTCCATCCATGTCAGAGCACGGGTCAGTTCCTGCTCCTTCTGAGAAGCCTCCATTTTCCCAGATGCGCCCTCTTGCCTTCTGTGTCTAAACCATCCCACATACTGAAGTTGCTGCTCATGCTCTACTTGGCCTGCGCAGATAGGGTTTTCTTTGCTAGAAACAGGGGTAGAGACAAGGACATGGCCACTGGTGGTGCTCCCAGGGGCTTCACTTCTGTCTTCAGTTCTGGACATTCACCACCCAGAGCAGCTTGGCTGCTGGACCTTCTCCCACTCAAGATGGGTGCATTGCTTCCTCTGTCCTAGGGAGCCCAGAATTCCCTCCATCCTACCAGCATCCCTCCCCATTGCTCATTGCACAGTGAGGGTCAAGGCTGTGTCTTCACTGACTTAGTCTTCCTGCAGCTGGCACAGGTAGGTCCTCTGGAATTCTGTCGCAGTTCCTCCCTCTAAGGACCCTCATGTGCAGGTGCTGTGGTTGCTTCCATTCATGGGGGTGGAAACAGGCATACCATGAGGCCAGGGAGCTTCTCTGGGTCTTTCTTGACCTTCCAGAATGGAAATCTCTATTTCTAGCTGCAGCAAAGAAGCCTAAATAGGGAGACAGAGGTAGGAAGAGTCCCATGGGACAGAGTCCCAAAGAACTAAGCAGTGATCCCCAAACACCGCTGTGTTCACACAGCTGCCATGAGTCTCTCATGCAGTGGCTCTGGGGGTGCCTGGGGCCTATATCTAAGAAGCCTCAGATGATGTTCAGGCTGCTGGCCTCAGGAAGGAGCAAATGATGGGGGG
>PVKN010019063.1:0-16546 GCA_004027915.1 Capromys pilorides | reverse complement strand
TCTAAATATTGTCTAACTTCACTGGTGGGCAAGCAAGTTTAGTTCATTTCTCAGGCCACTGTTCTGGGTAGAGAGGCCTGGTATTTACATTAAATTAATTTAAAATAGTAGTTAAAAATAGGATGGAAGAAAAAAAAGTAAGAAAGATAAGGAAAAGGAATTTATAGAAAGAGTTCAAGTATAGGTGTTGATGGATTGCTATATGACCAGTCAACAGCATTTGATTCATTATTAATTTATGTTTTTATTGTCTGCATTAATAAAAATATAATAAGCAGAAGAGATAAAAAATTCTTGGGACCATGAGCAAATGGAAGAGATTAAAATATCTCCCATTGTTACATTTTATGACACTCATAAAAAAAATTTGAGAATATGATTACTCAAGACTTGTGATATAATTCTCTTGTGAAGAAAAAAAGTTAAGGGAGAAAATGTTCAAGAAACTTGGATTGCTGAGATAAGATTTTCCAAACTTTATTTTTCTGCAGGAGTTCATTTGTGTGTTCTCACTAGACGCTTAATGTGTGTGTTGCCCTTGTCTTGTATGTGGCACACCTGAGGATTGCAACATGTGACTGGTTCAGTGCCAGAACTGGTAGGTTCTGGGGCTGAGGCTTTGCCTCTGTGCGTCCAGCTTTACAGCAGTGAACCATAATCAGCAGCGTGAAGCAGGACTTGGGTTTGTAACTGTTGTTCTATTTTTCAGAGTTACTTTGTTGTTGCCATTGCTGCTTAATGGATAAGGCCTTTTGAACACAGAGATTAATTCAAAATATTAAGAAGAGTGCAGTGGAGCTAGGATGACGATGAACTCTAGGATTTTCTGCTCCCTCAAGACTTTCATCATGGGAATGCTGTTCTAGGAACTACCTGGGAGTTCAATACATACTGCCTACACTTGACACACTGACACTTCACTGAGCACATCAACATTTGCTTAGATAATCTCTACAAGTAGGTAGTGTATTAAAATAAATAAATAGTACTATACAGACACTCTGGAGATTGAGACATCGTATTGCACATTGATGCACAGAATATAGTTTTCCTTGAACGCCTTGATCCAGGTCTGCAATGTGCTGTCACTTGGTTGGTGCTATCCCTGTGTCTTTCCAAGGCCACTGTGTTCACTACTAGTGCAGCTGTTTCAGGATGATGAGTAACACGGTAAGAAAATGAACTCCATTCACAAGGGCTGATCTTCACACTTTATTTTCTGTCAATTGGAGTCCTTGATTATAACCAATGGTGTATGACATGCCATGTGGACATACAAGAATTCAGTAAATCCATAGATGGTAGTTTTGGCAGAGGCACTAAGTTATGAAAACAATTCTATATCCTCTGTGTCTGTTTTAGTAGCAATGCCCCTATCATGATAGAAACAATGAAACTTAACCACCAGGCCACTAGGTGGCAGGGTGATTATCCCAGGAAGAAGTATCATTTTCAAGGCTTGGGAATGGCCTTTCAAAATGTTTAGGTTTACTCAAAATAGACTTCAAGAGGCAGATTTCTCATAAACACACTCTTTCAATGTGTGCTTTCCTTTGCCCCTGAACAGCATCTCCTATTAGACTGGTGCAACCATTACAATTGATAAACCTGGGTTAATGCATAATTGCTACCCAAAATTATTTTGGAATTGTACCTCTTATGAGTTTAAACATGCATACAATGACATGCATCCACATCGTACTTACGAAATAATTTCTCTGTTCAAAAAATACTCTTTGTAGACCAGGGATATAGCTCACAGTACAGTGCCTGTCCGGCAAGTGGAAGGTACTCAGTTAAATTCTGGCATCAAAACAAACAAACAAACAAACAAAAAATCTCTTTGCTTTGCCCATTTGTCTACATTTACATAACATTGCATAGTTTCATAGATAGTGCAATTATCAAATCCCTCCCTCTTGTTCATTGTATTATCCATCTCGCATTTTCATTATCATATAAATATATAATCATATATATATATATATATATATATATAAAATTTATTACCTGTCAGTTCATTAAAAATAAAGAACAAAGTGATTATATAAACTTTCACTTGCTCCTCAAATGCTCTTCATTTCTTTATGTCCAAAAGCCCCCAACAATAGCTATATCACTGCCTCAACATTCAACTGCCTTGAAATCTCCAGTGCTAGATTAATTAGTCTGCTGTCCTTAATCTCAGCATCAGTTAAAGTCTCTGGACATGAGCAAAATGCAGACAATTTTCTGCCAAGCCATAATACAACAACCAATGAAGTCCAACAATTAATGTATTCTTTCATTCCAGCAGAAACCTCCCAAGCCTGGACTTTACTTGCAGGATTTCTATCAGCCTTCTGGTCTTCTGAGCTCTGACCCAAATCTCCCATACAGAGCAGCCTAAGGCATTCCAGCTTTGCTCTTTCATTTCACATCTCTGAACTTTTGCACACCTTTCCCACAGCCATGGAATCACAGGATCAGGTACAGTCGCAGCAATGACTCTACTTCTCTGTCACCAAATTCTGTCCTGGTTACTTTTTGCTCCTTGCTGAGACAAAATACTCAACACCCAAATTAAGGAAGGAAAGGTTTGTTTAGCTCAGTTTGTGGAGGGTTCAGTCCATAATCAGCTTGCTCCAAAGCAGGTTGGCATAGAAGAGGAGCACCAGTTCATGGCTTCAGAGGACAGCAAAAGCAACAGAAGCAGAAAGGGAGAAGCCCAGGAGAAGATTCTTGCCCTTGCATTGTATGTAGGCTACCTGCATATGTGTATAGCACTCACATTCATAGTCCTAGCACTAGACTATGAATCAATTATGAACCGTAGATGAAACAGCCCCTGCAAAGCACCTGTCATGACTACATGAGGCTTATTGCAGACATCCAGATCCAATCCATAGCACTAGCAAAGAGCCGAACTCTGCGCAAGAGGGATTCCAGCCAACAGACCACCGGCAGACGTGAGCTACAAGGTCGAGTTTTTTCTGTGCTGGTGGTGAGATGACCTTCAAGCTGAATCAACACATTGTTTCTTCACTGGATTTCTATTCTTCCATCCAATGTATTTGTTTTTTATTTTAAACAGAATAGGAAAATAATAGGTAAGACATTAGAAACAATACACAATTTAAAAAGTTGGTAAGTATTCAACAGCGGTTGTTATGTTGCACATGGTTGTCTTCAATATAGTTGCTCAGATTACAGATACAAGCATGTAAAACTGATCACAGTGAAAATCTCAAGCATTTACTGCTATGTTCAAAAACCAATAGAAATTAATATCACAAACATCCCAGCTAGAGAACACTGCTTGTGAGATGCTGCATTTCTCACCAGAAAGGCTCTAGAGGCCAAGATGTGGCACCTTCCCTGCAGCCATGTTTGAAGATCCACTGGTCAGCACAGGTAGAGCAGAAGCCAGAATATCCATTTCAGATTCCAAGCTCCTCCATCCCTGATCTCAATTGGAATGTGCCACAGCACTCTGCAACTCCCCTCTCTGCAGCAACACCACCACATCTTTTTCTTGACAAAATTTGGTCCTCTGTGAGATTGGAATTGGATGGACTTGGCTTTGTATCTGGCATCAGTCTATGGTTGCTGGAGCACCTGCTGGCCCCTGCCTTTCAACACAGCCAGAGGCCCAGACCAGGAACAAGACGGCCTTTCCCTTTGGACTCAGTCTTTGCAGAGTCAAGCTCCACTTGAAGCTCATTCAATAATGCCTTTCAATGTGTTTTATATTGTTTTGATTGCCTTTTTTATAGAAATAAAAAATTGACCTTAGAATTTAAAAAAGAAAAGAAAAAAAAATATTTACAAACATCACAGCTATCCTGTGCATATACATATGTGACTTTTCCCTTTTCTTTTCTCCTTTTTCTCAACCCAATTACTTATTCCTTGTGTTCTGTTTACTTCCCTTTTACTTTATCTATTCTACATTTTAGGTTTTATTTACTCTTTTAGGTTCTTACACTAGGGAGACAATATGGTGTTTACACATGTGGGTCTGATTTATTACTCTTATGAGGATAGCCTGTGCTTGCATCCATCTACCTATAAAAGCCTCAAGTTTCTCTTTCTTTATAGCTGAGTAATACTATGTTGTATAAAAACACCACATCTTTTTTATCCATTCCTCAGTTGATGGGCATTTGGGTTGCTTCCAAGATTTAGCTATAGCTATAAACATGGGTGCACATATATCACTGTGGTATGATGTTTTCAGTTCTTCTAGAAAAATACGCAGGAGGAAAATAGCTGGTGCAAATGGAATCTCTAATCCTAGCTTTTTGAGGAGTTTCCATGCTGATTTACATAAAGGCTGCACTCCCACCAACAGTGGAGAAGGATTCTTTTCTCCTGAGTCTCTCCAGCATTTGTTATTAGTTGATTTGTTTAGGGTAGCCATTCTTCCTGGAGTGAGGTAGAATCTCAGTGTTGTTTTAATTTGCATTATTGGAATGACCAGTGCTTTTCCATGTATTTATTTGCTATTTGTATTTCTTCTTCTGTGCAGTATGTATTCATTTCAGATTCTCATTTTGAACTGTTTTGAATTTAGTGGGTTTTTTTTTTATTTCTTTGTATATTCTAGATAGAAGTCCTTCATCTAAGTAACTAAGTAATGGATCAGCCAATGGTTCAAAAGTATATTTTGAACTGGCCATCGTTGCACCAGCCATTTATTTATTTATTTATTTATTTATTTATTTATTTATTTATTCATTCATTCATTCATTCATTCATTCATTCATTCATTTAGTATATTTGGTACAGGTTCTCACTATGCAGCTTGGACTCATAGCAATCCTCCTGTTTTAAGACCCCTCAGTGCTGGATTACAGGCATCAGCCACCATGCCCAGAACTGGTGGCTGATTCAGGGCACCCTAAGGCAGGGCCAGCATGACATGTGGTACAGGCGATCATCAGCCTTTTTTAAAAAAAAATAGATCTTTTAAAAAAGATGTGTTTAACACTACCATTTCTCTAGATTATGTCTCATGCTGATGCAGCATAATCTGTGAAATCTTTTCCAAGGAGAAAGCAGAGATGAGAATTATTGGTAAATTGACAATATCAAATGTGTTGTTTTAATGACTGTGATAGTTGCAATCTTCATGATACCTGGAGAGCACAACACTTTGATTAAAATGTTTCAGAATTCTTTTACTATATTACAACTGTTTAAATGGCTGAATACTTGGAAAAATAGCAAAGAAGAGCTGCAGAGATTTCTGAAGCATTGGAAATGAAATTATAGTTACTTTGTGAGGTGTTGCTAAACTCTCCACATATATTTTATCTATCACTCATTCACTTACCCACATGACTGACTCTGTCACTCCATTCCCTCTTCTGCCCCTGGAAGAAAGGAGGAAGCCATGCTCCTGCCTCAGATGCCATGAACGCCCAGACTTAGGACACTTGCCTTCCTCAGGAAACAATGTGAAGGTCCTGTCCTGCAACAACTCAGCACATAACTATGGATCGCAGTCAACACTAGAGATTTTGAACATAACATTGTACTCCGCATTTTATCCAGACAACTTTACAATTTCACTTCTATTATTTAATGCAAATGTGTATTATTGTTTGTAATTCCTCTTTTTGAATCTAGTACTCCATTCCATCTCACCACATATGCATACAACTGACTAACAGCATGGAATGCCACCCTGGGATACACTAAACGCTGCTGTCCATCTGCATGTCCATTTGCTGCTGTGTTTCTCTCTTTTGCTCTCTGACTCCTGAATGGCACAATGTCAGGAAGGAACCACTGGCCTCTGCTCTTCCGCAGTCCCCTCATATCTCAATCCCTATATATTCTTCCTACCTAATGAGGCTCCACTGGATATGTAAGTTGGGGTGACTCCAGCAGGACCATGGAGATACACAGATAAAACATAAGAAGTACAGGAAAGCTGTGTAGTTCAGTGCTACTCACACAGATGGACCACAGGTCAAATACTAGCTCTAGCACTGACTTCACAGATAAACTTGAGATTTTATACATTTAAAATACTGACAAAATTGTAAAATATGATAATTAATTCAGAGATTTACTATGATGATGAAATATGCATAGTATGTGAAACAGAAGATTTTTATTCATACATTGGAGCTAGTATTGTGAGAAGCACTTTCAGTACCAGCTCAACCATTTAAGGTTTTAAATATATAAGCATACATTGCTAATTGTCAATAATGATGTAGCTGCTACTCTTGCTAATGTTTCTTTGCATAGCAGTACATTCCTTTTTCCTTTAATGAAGAAAGATTCTTGATTTCCATGTGTGTGTGTGTGTGTGTGTGTGTGTGTGTGTGTGTGTGTGTGTGTATGTGCGCATTAGTACAAGATCTACAGGGTCTCACTACGAAGATTTGACGCACAGTGATTCTCCTGCTTCAGCCTCTCAAGTGCTGATATTACAGGTGCCTGTGACCACACCCAGTTTCAGTGCACCCTGGAGTTGGGCCAGCACAGTACTCTGACATGGAAACCCGGCCACTGTGCTCTGCCTAAGCAGGTGTTTTAGTCAGCTGAAGTTTAGTCTGGCAGGGCCCAATTTTTTATTTCAAATAACTTTTTATAAATGAAGAGTATGAGAAAGGAAATGATTAAAATTATGAGGTGTATACTTCATGCAATATATATATATATGCACGTAGTACAGGGTCTATAGGTCTCACTACGCAACTCAAACTCATACTGATCCTCCTGTTTCTCCTGTTCTCAGCATCCCAAGAACTGGAATTACAGGTGTGCACCACCACCGAGTCTCAATTGCGGTCTCAGCGCCCCCTGGAGATGGGGCCGGCAATGCAAGTGGTTCAGGGGATCTAACTCCAGGCCATAGGTCTGCCAAAGCAGGTGCTTTAGTCCACTGAGCTACCTGGCTGGCATTTTTATGGGCTATATTCAATATAACATACAAATCCATGCAAATAGGACCACTCTACCTAAGAACCTACTAAAATATAATCAGAAGACAGAATATGAAACAATAAAACAAGTCACTAAGAGACTCTTGTCATTGGCTCTTGATATTCTTAACAAATAAATGTGATGAGACAAAAAGCTACCACATTTACTAGGAGAGTTGTGGTCCAAGAAGTCTTCATACACCAATAGATACTGACATTAAAAATTCAGGAGCTCTGAAAGTTAGACCTCTGAAATAAATTTACTACAATTAGCTATTACAGTTAAATTGTAAATCAAGAGAATATTCCCAACTCATCATTTCCTGATTTTTTAAAATATTGTCCTTATTTTACAGTGGCTTGCATTGCTTTTATCTGCTTGTGCTTCCTGTGAATCTATTTCCAGCTCCTCATTCAGCGGCATCATCTTCAGGAGTGTAACTCATGCTTGGTGGGAATACTTACACTGCAGAAAAGCGCAGATGCTTCTAACTGGGATTTGATTTATAATTATGTAAACTGTATAATCTTCAATTTGTGGAAAGCATGTGAACAGTAAAAAAAATCTAAAATATAATAAACCTAATAGTGAGACAGAAATTTATTACATTTTAACAAGTTGTATTTAGTAGGAATTAACAAGAATAAAATATAAAATAATAATATAAATAAAGCAACTAGTCTAAAATTTGGTTTGTATCCAGTTCAAAAATTATCAAGGATTTAGTTATATTGACCAGAGAAAAAAGGAGGCTCATATTAGGAAAATAAAAAAAGAAATATTTTTTTAGTAAGTTGAGTAACTAAACAGAATTGTAATTAAAGGCTATCATCTAAATTTTACACACATTAAATAAAATTTTAAAAAATCTAGAAAGATTGGTCATGTAAGAGCTGATTCAAAAGTAATGAAAATGTGATTAGACTATAAGTAATAAGATAAATTGTTAATTAAAAACAAAGCAAAATGGAGTCATGGTCACAATGTCTCCCTTTTGACCTTTCACCCCATAATTTACGTGTTGATAACCAATTCTTAGTAAACTCTTCCAAAAAGTAACATAGAGAGCTAGAAAGATAAGTCCGTGGTAGCATATTTGCCTCATGTGTACAGGGCCTTAGCTCTCCAAAGAGGAAGAGAGGGGGAGATCCCCCAGTACAGATTTCAGAAAACATCAAAAAGCATTTTATAACAACACACACACACACACACACACACACACACACACACACATACACACACACAAACACACACACGTTAACAGGAGACTGAATGCCAGAAAGCTGACCATTTCTCCTTCAAGGATACAGAGAAGCACACTTGCCACAATTAATTGACATTATATAGGAAGTTCTACATGCAATTGAGAAAGGCATGAAATAAAAACATCCATGGTATAAAAGAACATGTGCAACTCTACTTTCAGAGATATGCTTTTTAGTTTGAAAATCTTAAGGAATGCACTGAAAAAACTAGCAATTGATTTTACTAATATTGTAGATTGTAAGGTCAATTTGCTCAATTGTCATATTTCTATCCACTGATTTTATTTAATTTACAATAAAACTAGAGTTCTATTGTGTGAATATGTTACATTTATATATTTGTATGTATTAATGCATGATCAGGTGGACAGGCCCATTGTAGGGCCCCTGTGTGAGCAATAAAACATTAAACATAGGAGTATTAATTTTTCCAGCTATGTTTTTGTATTTTGGAAACATAAGTAGTAGAAGCATTCCCGAGTGATAAAATAACCTTTTGAGAAATGTCCTGTCTCCAGAATATTTGCACCATTCTTGTTCCCATTAGTAGCACAAGATTTCAAATTAGCCACATCCTCTTCAACATCCCCAAAGATAAATTATGTAATAGACAGAGCTTTGGGTTTTAAGGACTATTTCATGTGCTTTTATTTCAAAAATTTGGTTATTAACAGTTTTGAAAAAAACTCAAGTGTTCATCAACCATTTGCTCACACTTTTTGAGGACCTTCTTTTCAGATACTTCGACATTCTTCATTAGGTTATCCATTGTGCTACTATTGAAATATAAGACCGTTATGTTTTACTCTGGGGTTTTTCATAAGACATGCATTCGCAACTTATTTTTATTTTGTGGTCTTTATGCTGCATTAAAGAGCGCAATTCTTCGAATTTGTCATACGGTTAAATATAACTGCTTTGTTTTTCCTGTTCGTGCTTTTGGGGTCACAGCTAAGAAATGCTTGCCTGACTCACACCACGCAGGTGTGGCTGGGAAGGGAGGGAGCTGCGCGTGTGTACCGCACATGGTGTGGTTGCCATAAATCCACTGTTGGAAAAGGGTCCCTTCTATGTTAATGATTTAGTGCACAGAATGATTTGTTTATTTCCCATCCCATGAGCTCTGGCAAGGAAAAGGACAAGGATTGCTTATCTTTCATCTCTAGGAGCTGTGGTTTATGCCCATCACATGTGACCTCCTGCTTTGCAAGTGTTGAATGAGCGAGCCAGAGGTTCCTTGTGTGACCATCCTTTCTGTGGCTCTCGCTCTCACTCTCTCCCTCTCTCTCGATCTCGCTCTCAACAATTTGAATTTCTAAGAATTGAATCATTTTTGGGAAATCTCCGTTGGCCATACGTCATCGTCATCTGGCAGATATGAACAGCGCTAGATAAGATGTGATTTCAGCTCTAGTTAATGTGTTAGAATTGCAAGGATCAGTCACTAAAGGACGTGAAGTTTTACCAAGATCTACACCAAGGACAGTGTATCTTTTGGAGAAAACCACGACCTCCTTATTCACCACAAAGCTCCAACAATGCAGCTAAACATGAATGCTGGGTTTTAGTTTAGAAAAAATTCAAACATTAGGATCTTTTGTCTTAAAAAGAAAGCATGCACACCATAGGCTGTCACCACTGTCTAAACAATTCAGCATCCATGTTGTCCTGCACATGTTGTCCTTAAAATATAAGGGACTTGAATGTCCTGAGCTTTCATAAAGCCTACGTATTTAAATGACATCTGAATTCCAGCTTCCTGACTCAGAGGGTGGTCTGAAAGTACGTAAAGTTTCACTTTATTACACATAACAAATATGAATGTAAAATGTAGATAAATAGAAATTGTGTAAAACAGTCTTTTTTCTTTCTTTGTTTCTTTCTTTTCTTTTCTTTTTTGTCTTGTTGAGACAGGGTCTCACTATGCAATTCAGGCTTGCCTTGAGCTCACTTTTGTAGCCCAGGTTGGTCTCAAATTCACATCATTCCTTCTGCCTCAGCCTCCCAAGTGCTGGGATTACAGGTGTGCACCACCACACCTGGCTAAAACACTTCTTTTAACTTTTAAAATGAACTTCAAAAAATAATCCTGCTCTATTGTGTGGTAGTGAAACCATTTTGTAAATAATAAGTGACTTCTGAACTATGGTTCAGCTACTTTGAAATATTTTAGAATTTTCTGATCTTTCCTTACCAGAAAACTCAGAAAAAATTAAGGTAAACGAGACTTATATAAGGATTTTATGTGTTTCAGGCAAATTCTGAGTCAATAACTCTTATGCCACTATGTCTTCTCATATACAATGAGAACTGATATTCAGGTCAATGATTTGAAGACTGTTCAGTATTTTCAGTTGTCAAAGATGACATGATATTTTACTAATTACAAGGGAGAAATTTAATTATGTATGTTAATAATATGTCGAGTAAATGAGCTGGATGAAATTTCTTGATATAATTAAACCCCAATTACTCAGAATGCTTTCTGGACTAGAGCTCTATTTCTGTTGAGCTGTCTGTAGAAAGAAGTTTCCTATAGTTGGCGTATCTGATGCCTCTCAGTAATTGCGAGCAATATGGTAGGCAAAGGCAATGGCTAGGGAGAGGGAGTAATGCATTAGGAATGGCTATCATTTCTTTTATGCCTAAAACTGCTTCCTGCCAAAATCAGTGTCCACTGCAGCCCCTAGCAAGGGCATCTACTGTGCTCCTGAGGCAAACATACAGCCCTCTGGGGTGCTCCAGAGACTTTGCTTTGGACTAAACACCCACTGGTGTACAGACTGCATTAGGACTATGTCAGATCATTTTATCAAAAAAGACAAATGGGGGCCTAGACAAGCTTCGCTCATATCTGACAAATGAATCGTGATAATAAAGAAAACAATAATGTGTGTGCCAGGGCACAAAACCTTCCCTGAACTGAAGAGCAAGTAGTGAAGCACACAAGATTTCTCTTATTTTGTTCAACTACTGCTCCACTCTTCCAAGAACTCATTTTCCACTTCTAATCATGGCATTAATTTTTCAGTGTTCTGTAAGAATAATGCACTGCTACCCTGTTAGCATTGCTTTGCCATCTGTAATGGACAAATACTACAAATCTAGGGCTCAAGAGTGCTGTATTTCAAGTAACTGACTTCTAAATAAAGCATTATCACTAAACCTCCACTTCTGTAGTTGTTTATTGTCACATGACTTGCTTACAGCATTATTCCAACATGGAGACCATTAGGTTGTGTGTGTGCTCCTAGGAGCTATGCATGCAGCACCCTGGGTGCCCAGTGGATGAGTGCTAAGACAAAAAGGAGACTAAGAGATACTGCGGCCACACAGCCACTTCCGAGACGTAGCTACCAGTACTCGGTTGGTACCTGGGAACCTTTGCTTTCTACTTACTGGTTAAAGTTTTTCATTGTACATAAATGTTCATTGTATATGAAAAAATCTCATGTTTAATCAACTTCAAAGCCCATACTATGTGTGGTTGTACTTTATTAACTAGAGAGCACTGTACAAAATTTGAGAAAATGTGTTTCTTCTCATTTCTCTATAAAATGTGAATGACCAAAGTCCCATAAATTATCATGAAAGAACTGAATGAATGAAATTAAATAATGTGTTCAAAATTGTTTTTAAAAATAATTCTTCATATAACTTGAGGGCTTATTTACTCCATTTTCTCCTCTTATTTATGCTAACTAATGTAGCTGGCTAATTTGGGGTTACTTATGGGCCTGCTTTTAAAGTGGTTAAAATCTTAGTTTCATTCTTTTTTACTGGGCTGCAGATCTCTGGAATTTTATTCGATTTAAAGTCTCAGCCAGGGAAATAGCCTAGTCATCTAAGAACCTGCCTGGCAAGTGGAAGGACCCTGGTTCAATTCCTGGTACCGCATGCCATGCCAGCCCTGCACTGAGCTGGCCACCAAAATCAGGCCTGGTGGTGCACTGCTATAATCCAGTGCTGGGGAGGCTTACACAGGAGGATCACTGTGAGTTTGAACTGTATAGTGAGATCCTGTACCAAATAAATAAGTAAATAAATAAATAAATAAATAAATAAATAAATAAATAATTAAAATTAAGGTCCCACAGCTAAGATTATACACACAGATATCCAACTATAGTTATGTGTATGTCTGTACTGTATACAAAATTTCTATTTTAAAGTATACTATATAATATTTTCCTGGATTTGGAGGTAGAGTTTCATTATTTAGTTCAGACTGTTCTTGAACTTCCAAGCTTCCTGCCTCAGCCTGCTGAGTTTGGGATTATAGGTATAGACTACTATGTCTGGCTTACTATATGTAAGTAAAAGAAATCTATGTGTCTGTCTGTCTGTCTGTCTGTCTGTCTGTCTGTCTGCCTGCCTGCCTGCCTGCCTGCCTGCCTGCCTATCTATCTATTGACTTTTTGAGACAAGGTGTCCCATGTAATCCGAACTGACCTAGAACTCACTATGTAGCCTAGGCTGGTCTCAAACTTGTATTGCTTTCCTGCCTCAGCCTCTCAAGGACTGGAATTATAGACATGCACCACTGTATCTAACTCTTGTGTACCATTTTGAAATGCTAGAACATACATTTTCATGACATACTAGCAAATTATTATTATTTTTAAATGCGTCATTGTTATTAATAAACCTGCATTCTATGTCTCACTCGATCAGATTCGGTGTACAGTGAGGCCAGGGCCTCGTAGCGGTTCCACCACAGACTCGTTCTCCTTGCACACTCTGCTGACTTGGCTGTTGAGCTAGTTCATGCACTGGCAGGAGGGGAGCTGCTAGTGAGCACTAAGCCCCTGGACCGGAACCTGCGTGCAGGCAGAGGGAAGCAGCTGTGGCTTCCTGAACCTCGCCGAGCTCACTTGGAAACCGCTAACTCTAAAGCATGGTCCCCAAGGCTCCTTCCACAGAGCTTCAGGTAAAACAAACAAAAGGCGCCATCCAGAATAGTACAATTTCATTTTGAGACTAAGGAATGTGGCCACTCTAAGAAACAATGAAATATCACTCATGGAGGGAAAGGAGAGAAGGCAGAAGCAAGGAAAAATAAACACATGTGTGTGTATGTATGATAGCGTGGATAGCTTTACAGCTGATTCCTCCTGGTCTATTGAAAGGAGCAGTCATGCTCAAATTTTTTTTCTCTCTCCTTTTTAAATTTTTTATAAGTTTATGACAAACCTCACGAGCCATGTCTAGTCATTTGGGCAATTCATCTGCAGACAACAATGTGCATTATAACAACTACTGTTGAATTTCTATCATTTTGTTTAGTGAAAATCTATATCATCTCTAATGAATCTTTCATTATTTTTCGTGTTCTTTTTAAAAATTAAAAAAAAAACTTTAGAAGGAAAAAATAGAAAAATGCAATCACTTATCCTGCATTTATTTCTAAGATATTTATCAAAGTTGATGATAACATTACTGTAATACAGACATTTTTCTAGCATAGATTTGGGATTATAAAGCCTGAATTTAATTAATCGCTTTATATATTTATTTGTTTGTTAAAGGTTCTCCCTACACAACTTAGACTCATAGTGAGCCTCCTAAGATTTCCCAACATTGGGATTACAGGCGGGTGCCACCATGCCTGGTTTCAGTGGCCAGCATGGCACGCCTGGGTTTGGATCCAGCACAGCATGCAGTACAGGGAATAGAGCATGGGTCCTTGTGCTTGCCAAGCAGGTGCTTAGACCACTGAGCTATCTCCTAGGCCCCAAGGCCAGAATTTTAGTAACTTCTAATTCTATATTAACATCCAAAACTACATACTTGTACTACTAATTCAAGTACTCATTTAAAGAGTTACTTGCATCACTTCTACATATAAGTGCATTCTTCAAAATACAAATCCACTGCATATGAGTTATTATTAGGGATTCCATGTAATCATCATTCAAACAAGTGCTTTCGAGATTCTTTACTGAGCCTATTAATAAATAACTGTAATATACAGACATGAAGTGGGGTTATTCTTGGCAGGTCAGATTAGACCAGAAGCTTCTGAAGTTCACTACCGTATTCCTCCTAATTAATGGTCTGACTGAGCATGAGGTCCCCTGGCATTCAGTTTTGGAAGCGTAGATTCTAAGAAAATGTCTTGGAATCATAGGACAGAAGCTGATAAGATGGACAGGATGTGGTTGTTATTCCTGGAGAAACATCTGGTTATTAGCATTTTTCTGAGAAATGGAAAACAACCTAATCAGTGCATTTCCTTTCAGTGAGTACTCCTTCCAGACACTTCACGGATCCTAGGAGACAGAGGACAAACTCCTCAGACTCTAGAACCTACATCTGTTCACAGTGTGCTAGCAACACATGACCAGGGGATCTGTAAGGCAAGATGTATGGCAAGATGTGTTTGGGGAAGGCACAAGAATTTTTCAATGAAAATGGTTGGAATGTACGAGGGGACTATATGTTCATTAGTCAAGCAACTGTGGCCTTAAATCTTTCCAGAGCTCAATAGTAAAGACTGTCTTTCTCTCTAGTTTCCCTATTTCTTGGTGAAGATATTAAGTCTCCAGCTTGAATTTGAAGAGCTGGCCTGGTGACTTGGCTACTCAGAGGATCATTCCTGTGGCTCAGTCCTCTCCAAACCAAAGATATGCAAATTATTCTTCTCTATCAGTATTGGTTACACTATGATCTGTCTATACCTAAGGACTCAGAAACACTAAATCACCAGTTCCTTTAATAAACTCTGAGAAAGCTTCCTGACAAAATTAGTGATTTTTTTTTCATTCATTGCACCACTGATTGGTTTAATAATAAGCAGTAATTGAATATTTCCTTCTGATCTATGCTCTGTTTACAAAACAGCATCCAGCATTAGCGAGAAGACAAGATCTCTTATCTCTTGCATTTTAGAGAGTAAACAAGGAAAATATCTAAGGATGTTAAATCTAAATGATCTTCTGTTCTTCTGCACATACAGTGATATGTTATAAATTATATGAGCCGAGGGACATTTTAGGAAGGACAAGAGAGATGTTCATAGGCACTAAGACCTGGCCCATAACCCACAGAGCTAAGATGCAACACTGCAACTGTAGGAAATTAATGTGGTGGTGATAAGAATGTCTGGGTTAACAGAAAAGCTGGTGGGGGTAGAATAATGTAGAGGGAAAGTAGTTCCTACTGAGAACCAAGAGAGACAAGGGTCAGAGAGGAAGTCTTGGGGATCCCATAAGGAGACAAGAGTCAAGATGCTTGGAATTAATGTGAGATCAGTCATTGAGGAGAAAGGAATGCTGCAATCACCAGTAAGTCATGAGACTCTGGTTGGAGCAATTGGAAGGATGAAACCATTTCATTAAGGAGAATCTGGAGGGAGGCAGGGAGGGAAGGGCATACAATTCTCAGTACAGAAGTGTTGACCTTGAGATTCCTGTGGCACGTTCAAAGAAAATAGCATGGGAGAAGCCTCAGATGTTAGAGGAAAGGAGAAGAGAACCAGTGGTTTCCCACTTAACCTCACTTTCTCTTCACTGAGGTTCATACTGCACCATATCCGTCAGTCAAAGATAGTTTTTTCAGCATATTTTCTTCAGCAATATTCTCAGTAACAAAGAGAAAAACATACTTTTACCTTCTGGTGGAACAGACCTTCACTATGACTTGATGCATGTAGCATCAGAATCACACCTTGGGATTTCCACAGTTGTAGAAGCATTGCCCCTGGTTACAATAAGGGATCGAAAAGCAGAAGCAATGTTGCCCTGCACTCCCCGCCTGAACTACAGTCCGGAACTCATCTACCATCCACTCTGGCCGGAGCACTTGCTAGTCCCGTGCCTATCCGCTGTCTGGTCTGACCCACACCCTTGCTGCGTAAGGATCCCTCGAACCTGCCTCCATCTCCCTGCTCTCCCCGCCTGAACTATAGTCCCAAACCCATCCACCAACAGGTCTGGCCTCCTTGTGCCAGCCTGGTAAGGACCCTCAGTCTGCGTCCATTCTCGGACTCAACTCCAGAGCTCCAACTCCACCCACAGGCCAGACCCACAAGGCCTTACAGCAGCCAGTGGCCTGAGCTGCAACTCACAGCCAGGCACCACTGGAGGGGAACAGGCTTGGGGGATCCAGAACAAACTCCCATGGGTGCTAACAGCATAACTTCACCAAAGTACAGAGCTCAATGCCATACAAAATGATAACGACAAGGAGTAAGATGCAGTCACAGGGCCCAAGCCCACCCAAATCAAACACAGGAGATGATACCATGGAAGAAAACGGGAATCATGCAGCCAAAAACTCTGAAATTGAGGTAGACTGACAACTACAGAAACATATAGAGCAGCTCAGATCAGAAATAACATCTGAAATAAAAAAAA